>JADRCC010273838.1:0-10756 GCA_019843855.1 Hylomyscus alleni | reverse complement strand
AGCACATTTTTTGGTTAAATCGTTTCTGGTGGAGCTAAGTAGATGCCAAGTTTATACTACTACTACTGCTGCTGCTGCTGCTGCTACTACTACTTCTTGTTCCTCCTCCTCCTCCTCCTCCTCCTCCTCCTCCTCCTCCTCCTCCTCCTTCTTTCCTTCTCCCTATCCTCTCTGTCTCTGTGATTGTGTGAGTGAGTGTGTGTGTATGCACACGTGTGTATGTGGAGACCAGAGGATAACCTTGGCTGTCGTTTCTCTGGAGCCTTCCCTCTTGTTTTCTGGAACAGGGGCTCTCACGAGCAAGCAAGCGAGCCTGTAGCTCACAGCTACATGGTGATGTAGTGTGGGAGCTCCCCAGGTAGTGCGTCCTGGCAGCCAGGGGACTCCAGCTCTGCCTCCCCGGGGCTGGAATTCTAAGTGTACTCCACCATCCTATCCCTCATCCTGACAGTTTTTAATCCGTGTTATGGGAATTGAACTTGGGTTCTCGTACATTTAGGACAGGTACCGCACAGGACTTTTCCCGCAGCCCCGTTACTTCTTAGACAAGTATGCATGGCTGCCGCTCTTAATATATTTCTGTCGAGTTAATCTTTTAAACTCTCCAGCATATCTAGAAAATGACTCTGGCTGAAGTGTCAGACCCGGCAGTTTCTCTGTTATCCCCACCCTCCAGCTCCCTTGGAGTCAGCCTTTGCATCCTGACATGTAAGTGACCCTTGGAGGAGTGGTGCTTGAGGCCTCTTGCTCTGATCGTGCCTGATGATCCGCTAGTGGTTGCCTAGACCTGCTCTCCGCGGAGGACATCGGTATCTTCCTCTTTTGTGTTTTCCTATGCTGGGGCTTTTACTGGACCCAGGCTGTAACTGGGGATCTGGAGCCGGTCAGAGTCCTCAGTGGTGGCCTCATTTCTCCCCCAACCCCCTCCCCCCCTCCCGGAGATTATTGAAGATGGTTTAAGACTTACCTGTGCTTGCTTGTTCAAAGATTTTTATTTCTGTTTGTTTTTCCCTGGACTGAACTCACTCTGGGTGCTCTCCTCTGCACCAGGAGCATGCGCTCTCTAGATTTGAGAGAGCACAAATGAACCGCGCGCGCGCGCGCGTGTGTGTGTGTGTGTGTGTGTGTGTGCTCACGCGCGCGCACAGAAAATATCTTTAGCTCAGCCTTGATGATTGCTGGGTTGACTTAATTTAGAATTCTGGGTCTCAAACAAGTTTCCTTTCGAACTGGAAGTGTTTCTACTCACCCTGTCCCTCTCCCTCCTTCTCCCTTCCTCCCCACCTCCCTTCCCGGCTGCTGCGTCTCCCTCCCTCCCTCCCTCTCTCTCTGTCTCTCCTCCCTCCCTCCCTCCTCCTCCACCCTCGTGTGTGTGTGTGTGTGTGTGTGTGTGTGTGTGTGTGTGTGTGTGTACATCTGTGAGTTGAATGCCAGGCTTTGCACATGCTGGGCAAGTGTTCTTCACTTCCACTCCTCCCATGGATATTTCAGCTTGAGGCTAGGTCTTGCCCAGGTGCCACAGAAATCCTAAAGCCCGGGACATTTAGGCTTCAGCTTTCTCGGCAGCACGGATTAGAGGCCTAAGCCACCCACCTGGCCTGGTTTGCATTTGAATAGTGATGGATTTCTTTCTTCCTTTTTCCTCTGAAAAGCTTCTAGGTACTTTTCTCTATCCTTGACTCCCTGACGCTTTGTGCTTTGTCCCAGCAGACGTCTTGTCCTATGGTCTTTCATTGATCTAGGTTTCATTTGCAAACTCAGCCCTTCAGTGGCAGAAGGTTTCCTTACAACACTGAGTTGGTTTCTGTCGTTATATTTTTAATTTGGTTTTGTAATTTTGCTCTTCTGGAAATTGCATGAGTCAAACGTTGGACTTCTTGGGTGGTTCCTGATTTTCTCAACATTTGCCTCTGGGTTTATCTCTGTTTTTCGGTTCTCCACTGAGATTCACTTATCTCTCAGTCATTTAAAGTTTATTGTCTTAGTTTTGGTTCTAAGACTTTTTTTTTTCTCATTTTTGATATCTCCTTTTAGAATGCTTTTATTTTTGTTTCTGGATTTGGGCTTTTGGCTTCATCTTCTTCTGGAGAATTTCAGGGGAAGGGGGTTTATTAAGGTCTTCCTGTGTTCATTTGGTGTTCCTTATATCTGTGTGTTTAGTACCCTGTTATATGTTGGAGGCTTTAGATAAATATTTAATAGGGAGACTTAGACCCCTGTTCCCATTTCACAGTGAATGATTGACAAGAAGCAAAGAGGGCCAAGGTACGACCTCACCATGTGGTTTACTGCTGCTTACCCAATAAAAACTCCCTCTGCATCCTGAGGGAATGGCTAGCAGGTTCTGGCCTGCCCACTTGTGGAATGGCCTGCCTCACACATGCCTCCTGTGGCATCAGGGCCAGGCATAGAAGCAGTAAAAGCCTGGCTGTGTTCTGGGCACTGAGTGGTGGAAGGGGTAGAGATGGGGACTTTGGAATCAGAATGGTAACTGGTGCCCTCCCCCTGTTTCCAGTGCAATTCCTAAACTCCTCCTCTCTGAGTGTGAAGACCATTCTTCATCCTTTTCAGAGAGTAGGGCTCGCTCTATTTTTGTTTGAGGATAAAAGGGCATCTCTCCTGAACTTGTGTTGTGGGTCATAAGATGGGATGTGAAGTTCTAATTCTTCATCAAGAAGGCTTAGGTGCTCCCAACCCTGTCAACCCTTCACGCCGTAGCCCCGAGATCCATGCATTCTTACCCTGCTGACTCTGACTCTGTCAGCCTAATCAGCCTCCTTCTTGTCCAAAGGACTTTTTTTTTTGACATCTAGGTTGCTGTTCTCTGCTCTCCTGCTTGCACACCTTGGTTCCTGTTTTACTTTTTATCCTGGGGTGCTTAAGAGAAGGAGGGACAGAAGAGGACATGTGTTTAGATGCCATGTCTAACTACAAGTCAGTCCTTCCCCACTGTGGAGTCCTTCCCCACGGTGGTAGTTGCTCAGCGAACATTTTTAGGTGAGAATGAAGTGACGGCTTGCATGAGTGTGGAGGAAGCATGTGTGCATGTCTTCTGTTTACTGCTCTGGAGGACTCATGCCGTTCCTCCAGTACCAGCTGTGCTCTTATGAAAAGTCCTTCCCAGTCAGTCTGTGTGGCACCTCATATATTTTAAATTAAAAATTGGCCTAACAGTCACTTAGTTCTGAGTAACTCGTATACATCGTTTAGAGTTTTCACAAAGAATATTCATGAGCCTGTTGGTTACTTGCATTGTTATGACTAAATATCTGACAAGAAGGATTTATTTTGGCTGATGGTGTGAGAGGATGCGGTCTGTCACTCACGGAAGCCATGGCTGTTGGAATGTAAGGTTATACTGAGTCTACCATTTGAGTGGAGAGAGAAATGCTGGAATTCCACTGCTTTCTCCCTTTCTCTCTTTTATTCCACCCAGGCCTCCAGCCCATGAGGTACGGCCACCCATATTCAGCATAAAGTCTTCCCCTTAGCTAAACCTCTGGAAATGCCCCCCAAGACATGTCCAGATGGGTATATCCCATCACAGTGACGATTAAGCACCACAAATATAAGGGGTATTTGGTTTTACTGGTTGAATTAACTTGAAGATGACGTTTTGCACATCATAATATTTTATTTCTAAGAACTTGAAACTAAGCAAATAGAGCATGATTTGGTGACTAGAGGGTTCCAATATCTCCGTGTATCTTTAGGACATTTAGGGTAACATTAAGTTTTCACAAATTTTATTTTATGTATATTTTGCTGGCATGTATGTATGTCCATATTGGTGCTGGGAATTGAGCCCAGCTCCTTAGGAGAACATCCAGTGTTTTTAGCCTCTGAGTTATCTCTCTAGCTCCAATATTGAGTCAGGTTTTGATAACCTACTGACTATAATAAAGTCTAATAAAGGGAGGACCAAATAGTTTGGGTTCCCTTTACATCCTTAGATTCACCAGAATCTATGGATCTTACAATTTGATGTCTCTTGGGAGAAAATACCGTTAAGTAGCAGGTACTTGGGTTGTGAAGTACACACATAACATGTACCCCAAGCTGGTAAGGGAAGCAGGGGACTATCCTTAGGTAGGATTCTCTTGGAATAGCCACACCATAGCTGAGTTAGTAATGATAATTAGATATACTTTGGATGAGAAGGCCATGAAGGATGGAAAGGGTGACAGCATGTGACAAATTAGTGATTCATTCTATTAGCAAATGTCTACTGGGGACAAGTCAGGTTAAAGTCACTGAGCCTGATGTTATTGGCTGTGCTGTGTCTTTCTTGAAACTTTGGGAAGAAACTAAAGTAAAAGAATTGTTTATATCTTCTAGATCATTCTAAATCCAGTCACAATGAAGATTAAGCACTGCAAGTATAAGATGTATTTGGGTTTTATTGATTGTATTAACAATGAAGATGACATTCTGATATGGTCATTTCAGGGTAATAATTGAGTATCTAGGAGGGCAGCCACATGGCTGGTAGGATCTAGAGGAAGTGACAGTTTGGCCGAGATCTTAAATAAATGATCAGTAGAGCTGGCCAGGTCACCTGGTATGCCGCTGGAAGGAGTTGTTCCAAACAAGGAAAGCAGTGTGTGCAGTCATCCTGAGGAACGAGCATCTGTATGGGTGTGGGGGCGGTGACAGGGTGAGGTGAGAGGCGTGAAAGTCAGGTCAGCCATGAAAGGTCTCTGCAGCGGAGGGAGGGGCCAGGCTTTTCCTTGAGAGAAGCCCAAAGCAGGGTCTGTCTTGGTAGCTAAAACAGCTACCTACTTCTTTCAAGGGACATAGTATTAGAAGTAGCAAGAGATGAGGTGGAGAGGAGCTAGCCTAGATCCATAAGGACCTAGGCACTGGCCCAAGTATGGGGACCAATCCCTTTAGACCTGGTGAGCCAGTGGGGGTATAATGTTTGGCCCTAGCACAAGGCTTTCTGTAACAGAGAATGTTTAGAAGCAAGAAGGTGGGTTGTGTGGAGACCATTTAGAGGGCAGCAAATGGAGTAAAGAGGAAATCCATGAGAGTTCCCAGCCTTCCACAAGGCAACACTGGTAGGAGTGGCTTGAGGTCACTGTGTAGTGTGGAGTGGCCACAGGGCAGAGCAGGTATGACACAACCCTCCAGTTGGGACTCGGAAAAGGTCACTGGCATCCCACCAAGTCTCAGGCCCAGCTCAGCCCAACCCAGAAAGGACCCATGTGAGGCCGCAGGAGTTTTGGAGGGCACTCACATTCTAGTAGAGAAAGATAATGAATGCACTTGTCACGGTTTCAAGGTTAGGCTTCATCATTTGGGCATTAGTACAGAGTTGGGCCTTAAGGGAAGTCACAGTGAGAAACCAGTGACTTGCACTTCTCAGCCGATGTGTGAATGCTTGGGCCGCCTGTTTTAGGCAGTGTATCCCATATATGCAACAATTGATTGAGAAGACTTACATATCAATATTCATACTCCCAGTTCATGAATGACCCCAAGGAGCAGAGAAGTTAAGTGACTTACCGAGGGTACATAGCTTGTGTGTGTAGTTATTAATGCCTTATGGTGCTTGCCCTTGCCGTTTGGGAGCTAGTTTTCGTGTCCATTACCATTTGCCAGTCGCTTGTCAGCATTCTCTGTATGCCACTGGGATAATTGCCCTACTCTGTGTTTGGTCTAGCTGCTGACTATAACTTCTAACATTTAGGGAAGCAGACAACAGACAAGTTTCTGTATGACGGTTTCTTGTTCTTTAGGTCTTCAGGACAAGCTTAAAACATTTCCCTTTTGCCTTTAGTGCTCCACTGTCCAGGTGGATGCATTGAACGGGGTTCTGTGTTCCATGTAGGAGTGGTAACCCTGGACATGTGCTGGAAGGGTACCCTGGCTTGTCAATTTGTTTTATTTTTATTTTTAGTTTTGGATTTGCCTAGTTGTACCTTGAGAGGTCAAAGTCAGGTCTGACAACTGACTTGGCTTTTTTGAGAACTTTATATAATTCTAAAATAGGTTGTGTCTGAGCAACCTACAGGGCAGAGGGAAAATCATGCCACAACCTGGTCATATAGCATTTAAAACAAATGTTCCAGCTTGTTACTGTCCAGGATGCGCTGAGCTCATGGAAGGTCATTGCTGTTTATATTCTAGGCTTGGACTGACGTTTAGTGCTACAATGGAGCCACTTTACCCTTCCGGGCTCCAAATGCCACTCTGACATTTTAGATTATTTTTCCAATCTGCGTACCTGAATCGATTATGTTATATCAGAACTGAAAGGATTTCCGCCAAGGAACCACACGCTTACTGGGACACTGACCTGCCCAGCTCTCGGAGGGCACCGACTTTCGTCCAGTCTTCCGACACTGGGTGATATTTACTGCTGTGCTCAACTTGCGCCGACGGTAACCTGTAAAGTTCACTGGTTATGTTTTATGGATCTGGGTGCGAACTTGACTGTGTTGACGCAACTATGTCTCTGGGACCTTTTTGTTTGTATGGGCTTTAAGATAAAACTTTTTATTAGCATGTATTTATTATATACAATAGTTCACTTGTTACGGAATTTTCATCCATGTTTATAAAGCATTTTGATCATATTTGCCTCCCATGACCCTCCCCAACCCCTTCCCACTCCCATTATATTTTTCCTCTTCCTTGGCTAGCCTCTCTTCTATTTTCACATCCCCCTGGTCCCCTTTTTAATGATCCTAATGAGTTTCATTAGAGTTCCTTACAAGAGCACAGGCACCTTTGGAGCCTTTGAGGGTCTAGAGTTGGTGTTCTGACAGATGTCCCCATTCTCAGCTTTTAGCTGTGCCATTCAGGCCTTAGGCTAGCACTTAACCTTCTTGCTTCCCGGACACAGGGAGCAGCTAGTTTGAAGTCACTTTGATAGAAGCAGACTTTGATAGAAGAGAATGGTATTCTCTTGCTTGCCGTAGCAATGGCTTGAGTTTGACTCTACTTGAAACAAGGCATTGGGCTCATGGTGATGTGGCCATCTTTCAAATGAGGAGGGAGGTTCTATTTTTATTTAAACAGCAGTCTGTGCAGGAAATCCCTGGCACCTGAAAACACACTTACTAGTCAAAGGAAACATTTTCCTGTTCTAATTACGAATTTACATGGTGTTTACTAAAGTAACTGTGACCTGTTAACATGGACGTGGTCACTTTGGTGGCACTATTAGTTATCAAAGCACAACATAATGAAATGTTTGCAATAGAATATTTGCTATGTCTCACGCAACCCTTTCTTGTTATTATACCTTTCTTGTTATTATACATCATATAAACTCCATGAGTCTGGCAGAAGTGTCCAACTCCCAGCCTGCAAGGCCGCATACAGCTGTATGTCCCACTACACAATCATAAACTGATTGAAACATTATAAGATATCTCTGTAATTGTTTTGTCACTTGACTGTGAAGTTCACGAGTAACAGTTCTTTGTCAACATGACCCAGCAAAACCAAAAGGTTGGACTCCCTCGATAGTCCCCCTATGCACCCAGTGACCTAAGACTTTAGCCTTTTCTTTTGAAATAAAACCAGAATAGAACGAAGACTGGAGATCAAAGAAGCACAGTAGAACACATGTCTTAGAGGCACCGCATATGAGGGGTAACTGCTGTGGATTTGCATACAGCCAGAACTTGGTGGGAAATTAAACTGAATCAGCGATGGCTTCATGCCTGGAGCCCATTTGCTTGTCAGTTGCACAAAATCTTAATGCATCTTTTCCAGTGGGTGAAATGGCTTCTGATTGGAAGGAGGGACATTATAGGGGCATTCTTCCTGCAACCTGCTGGGTGTTGCTAACAGGTACTGACTGTGCGCATCTTTACCCATTTCTTTATCTTTTAAGGAATGAGTGCATATCTTGTTAGCATACTTTTTCAAAATACCTTCAGAGTAAATTAAACTCTGAACATATCATTTTTTTTGTAATCCACAATGAGAATTTTTAGTGTGAGAATTTTAGCCTTGTTTCCATTGTTTATGAAAAATAAACAAGTTAAATTTTCATTCTTTCATTAAACAAATCGTCAGGGTACTTAGTGGTGAAATTTCAGTTTGTGCTCAAGTGCTCAGTACATTAGAATACATATTTAAAAATAATTCAGTGGCAACTGGATGTAATTTCAGAATTACTTTTGTGTTCTTTTAAACCCACTAGTATTAGTGAACAGTAGCTTTCACTAATCAAAATTGGAATTGAACCTCAGGAGAAATTGTATAATTTGTTGGTTTTTTTTTTTTTTTTTTTTTTTTCTTTCGGTTTTTTTTTTCGAGACAGGGTTTCTCTGTGTAGCCCTGGCTGTCCTGGAACTCACTCTGTAGACCAGGCTGGCCTCGAACTCAGAAATCCGCCTGCCTCTGCCTCCCAAGTGCTGGGATTAAAGGCGTGTGCCACCACCGCCCAGCCAATTTGTCAGTTTTGGTTGTTTGATTCAGGGTTCCATGTAGCTCAGTCTGTTCTCAATTTTGCCATGTAGCTGAGGCTGCCTTTGAACTTCATCCTCCTGCTTCTACCTCCCAAATGTTGAGAGGAAAAACACACTCAGTTTTATTTTAGTAGTACCCTGAATCTATCAGTCAGGTTTTGTGTATATTTGGTGCTCTGTGTGACTCGGGTATTGGATCTGTGTTTTCAGCCTGAAATTGTCCCGTGGTGTCTTCTGTGTGGGTTTTGCTTATGAGAGCACAGTGTTGTCCGTCCTTCTCTATTGTCTCACGTTCATGAGTGTGGCCGGTGAGTAGCAGCAGTTCCAGCGGACCACGAACAATCAGTCTTGGGCGAATGATGACTTAAAAGAACGTCTTTTCTATATAGAAACCCAGATATATTTGGTGGTGTACGGCCTTTGCTGCAAACCTAGCTGCTTTGCCTTGTTGGGAGAACCTGGGTCCATTAGTGATAAGGAAATGTGAGAGTCCCTCTTGTGACCCTCGGTTACAATCTTGCTTTAGCTCAGGACTTGTTATTAGAACCCAGACTGTTGTCCAATGGATAGTGCTTTGGTTTGAGTATAGAGGTTTTTTTTTTTTTTTTTTGTCAACTTGATATAAATAGAGTCACCTAGGAGGAGGAAACCTCAATTGAGGGATTGTTTCCATCAGATTAGTCTGTGGGGAATTTTCTTGATTGAGTAGGGCAAGGAAGCTCACTGCGGGTGGTGGTATCACCCTGGGCAGATGGTCCTGGGTTGAGTATCGGAAAGCAAGCTGCGCAAGCCAGTAAGCAGCATTTCTCCACGGCCTCTGCTTCCATTGCTGCCTCCAGGTTCTTGTCTTGTTCTCCTCCTATTACGGCTCCCCGTGATGAATTAGATCTGTGAGCTGAAATGAAAGCTCTCCTTCACAAGTCGTCTTGGTTCAAATGTTCTATCCCAGCAACAGAAACATAGCTAGAATCTGCCCTCTGAAACTCATGCTGGAATTTAATGCCCATCACGAGATGACTATGCGAGGCAGGACCTGTAAATGGTGTTTAGGGTTCTGCCTTCAAGAATACACTAGCCTGCTTAAATGATGAGAGGTTTACTGGGTTAACGGACTGTCTGGACAGTAGGCAGTTTGGTTTAGACTCTCAAGTTCACAGTCTTTGCCCAGAACATGTGATGTCTGCGTTCCTTTGGTCCTCTTGTCAGCAAGAGGGCCACCACTAGACTCAGCCCTTTGATCTTATATCTTAGGTGAAAGCTGAAAAAAAAAATGGCTTTTCTTTATAACTGACCCAGTTATTGTCAGTAAAAGATGACTAAGGCAAAGGGGACAATGGAATTCAGGTCTTCTACTGAAGAAGAAATCATGTAAGCCGTATCCACGGGACTCTCGTGCTAACCATTTCTTCTTAGAGAGATCTTAAAAATGATACAGAAGTGGTAATGATCTCTATAGATTCTTTCTCAGTTCAGTAAGATTTTACTGTTATGATAATGTGTTATGAGAATGTAGAAAATTTAAGATTAACCATTACGTTGGTCGTATGTGTGGATGAGTTATGTTATTCGAGCCAATCATTTGGCAGTTGTTGCATAAACACCAAGCAAACAGCTATGGAACACTGCAGGTGGCAAGGCAGTGCCTAAAGTAGAGAGATGCTAGAACAGGGAAGAGTGGGCCCAGCCTTTGTGGAGCTCACAGCTTAAAATGGAGGAGGAGATGGTAAAGAGATGTATAGGGAAATAAATGTGCAGATAGGAACCACGAGGAGCACTGTGGAAGGAGCACATGTTACCCCGGGGAAGCATTGGTTGTCTGATTTGATTGCCAAGGAGCCTGGTTGTCTGTGTCACGACAGACAGGAAAATGGTAATTATAAATGATAGGAAATAGAGTTTAATTATTCCTTTTTGACTTGTTAATATTTTTGATGTAAATGTATGAATTAGTGAAGTAGATTTTGGAATAGATTTTTCTAATCAGATAAGGTCTAACAATCCTAGGGATACTTTAAAACTTGGGTCTAGAGATTTTAGTGGGATCATACGATGTAAAATTGAAGGGAAGAAACCCAATGAGGTTGAAAATATTGAGAATGGCTTGATTTTGCTTATATAGAGTTTTAGGGTTAGGTTATGCATCTGGTAGTGAATCAGGAACTGCCAACCATGCCTTTGCAGGCTTTGTTGCACGTTTGGTTGCCTTTTGCCAGAGAGCATGGGTATTTATTCACAAGAGAGTCAATTCTTTCTGGATATATGGACTTAAAGTTTTGATGTAACAGACTTTATGATTGGGTGGGTTTCAACAAACTTTGCTTGATAGG
>JADRCC010273821.1:0-11744 GCA_019843855.1 Hylomyscus alleni | reverse complement strand
ACTCGGAGTTACTGTAGGCCTTTACCATCTAGGAAGGTTGGTTCATGAGTTCTAGCTACTTAAATATTCTCACTAGAGTTTAACTGTCTGGATATTATTTATCTTTCTTGGTTTTAGTTACTAATAGGCATAGCACCATCCACCCAGAATTGACTTAGGAAGTGGATTAAGACAATTCCAGAGGAGGCACTGTCTTAAAAAAAAAAAAGCAAGTAACCAGCAAAGCTTTATTCCCTCAAGAAGGCTTTTGATGACCACCTAACCTAAGTTAGAATACACAATCCATTTGTCATTCTATCTGGTTCGTTCCTTGTACATTTCCCAGTTCAAAAGAGGTTGTCAATAAATCTTTGCTAAGATGGAAAGATACACTCAAGAAAAATGAATATCTCATTATTGATAGAAGTTAGGGAGGGAAAATATATAATCTCTTAGACAAATTCTGTAGAATTTACTTGCAATTCTACAGAAATATAAAGCAAGAGGAAGAAATTCAGGAAGAGAAAGGAAAAGACATCAAAGGAGTCATCATATATGAGTCTTTCTGTCCTTGATCTAAGGTGTTTGGCTCATTCAGCAATAGTGGGTGGCCAAATCATCTGGCCTAGAGGGACAAGGTCATCATATGAGTGCTAGTATGTCAGAAGAATACTGATGGAGAAAGATGATGTCAGTTAAAGCAACAAGAACCTTCTGCTTATACACTTTTCAAAAATGATAGAATTTATTGTTAGACTACTTCTGGGTATACAAAGAGTAGAAAGAACATGGAGAAATACCTTATACTTTAACTCTTCTGTCAGTTTCCCAATATTAAAGCTGTTCCTGTCCAAAGGAAATGCAAGGGCAAAAGTGAAACAAAGACTGAAGGAAAGATCTTCCAGAGATGGTCCAACTTAGGGATCCATTCCATCTGAAGACACCAAACCACAACACTATTACTGATGCAAAGAAGGGCTTGCTGGCAGGAGCCTGGTACGGATGTCCCCTAAGAGGCTCTGCCAACATTTGACTAGTACAGATGCAGATACTCACAGCCAACCATTCGACTGAGCCTGGGAACCACAATGGAAGAGCTAGAGGAAGGACCTGAAACAAGGATAGCACATGTAGACATGGTAACATGAAAGGGCTAAATCTCATTGGATCTCAACTATACAAACTGTGAGAGAAATAGTCTTCTCAAGGAAATAGCACACAAATTGGTAATCAAATACAAAATGGTCAGCCATGAGATTATACACATACAAGTAACACCAACAAACAAGATAACCCAATTAAAAAATGAGGTACAAAGCTAACCAGAGATATCTCAACAGAAGAATATTTAATGGCTGAGAAGCACTTAAAGAAATGTTCAGTGACCTTAGTCATCAGGGAAATGCAAGCCAAAACTAGTCCGAGGATCCATCATACACTTGTTAGAATGGCTAAGATCAAAAACTCAAGTGATAGAACATGCTGTTGAGGATGTGTAGCAAGGGTAACACTCCCCAATTGCTGGTGAGAGTGCTAACTTGTACAACCTTTCTGGAAATCTATTTGGAGGTTTCTTAGAAGATTGGGACTAGTTCTACCTCAAGACCCAGCTATACCACTCCTAGGCATATACCCAGAAGATGCTCTGATATAACACAAGGACACTCACTTAATTATGCCCATAGCAGCTTTAGTTATAACACTGAGAAACTGGAAACAAACTGGATGTCCCTCAACTGAAAAATAAAGAAAATCTGGTACATCTATCTATACAATGGAATATTATTGATGATGAAGCTAAAAATGTACAATTGAAAAAAAAGAAAGCATCTTCAATAAATGGTACTGGTCTAACTGGCTGTCTGTATGAAGAAAAATGAAAATAGACCCATATTTGTCATCTTGTACAAAGCTCAAGTCCAAGTGGATCAAGGACCTCAACATAAAACCAGATACACCGAATATAATAGAAGAAAATGTGGGAAAGAGCCTTGAACTCATTGGCACAGGGGGAAATTTCCTAAACAGAACTCTAATGGCTCATATTCTACGATCAAGAATTGAAAAATGGGACCTCATGAAACTGGAACGATTCTGTAAGACAAATCTGCCACCTACAGATTGGGATAAAAAATCTTCACTAACCCCACATACATAGAGGGCTAATATTCAAAATATATAAAGAACTCAAGAAGCTAAACACCAAAAAACCAAACAAACCAATCAAAAAATGGGGTATAGAACTAAACAGAGATTTCAAAACTGAGGAATCTCTAATGTCTGAGAAGCACCTAAAGAAATGTTCAAAGTCCTTAGTGATCAGAGAAATGCAAATCAAAACAACCCTGAGATTCCACCTTATACCAATCAGAATGGCTAAGATCAAATCCTCAGGTGACAACACATGTTGGAGAGGATATGGAGAAAGAGGAACACTCCTCCATTGCTGGTGGGATTGCAAACTGGTACAACCACTCTGGAAATCAATCTGGAGGTTGCTCAGAAAATTGGAAATAGATCTACTTCAAGATCTAACTATACCACTCTTGGGAATATACCCAAAAGATGACACACCATGCCACACAGTCATATGTTCCACTATGTTCATAGTGGCCTTATTTGTGATAGCCAGAGGCTAGAAACAACCCAGATGTTCCACAACACAAGAAAAGATATAAAAAATGTGGTTAATTTACATAATGGAATACTACTCAGCTACTGAGAAGGAGGACATCATGAGTTTTGCAGGCAAAAGGATGAAAATAGAAAATATCATCCTGAATGAGGAAACTTAGACCCAAAAGAACATGCATGGTATGCACTCACTAATATGTGGATGTTAGCAAAAAAAAAAAAAAAATGTACAGAATACCCAAGATACAGTCCACAGAACTCAAACATGTCAACAAGCTGAAGTGCCCAAATGAGGATACCTCAGTCTCACTTGGGAGGAAAAAGTAAGCAATCACAAGTAGGGAGGGAGGGAGGGGCCTGAGAGGGAAAGTGAACAGGGTGGGGAGTGAGTAGGGGGGAGAGAGGAACCTGATCTGGTATTGGGTGATGGAAAAGGACTGAAGGCCTTAGAGTCAGCAGAAAGAATGGAAACAGGCAACCTCAGGAGGCAGGAGGTTGGGGGGTGGGGAGGGCTCCATAATGCACCAGAGACTTGAGAAGGAAGAGAGTCTCAGAACTCAAAGGGAGGAATCTTAAATTAGATGCCCAACAGTAGAGAAAGGGAACTTACAGAGCCCACCTCCAGCAGAAAGACAGGGAATCAAGTGAGGGATGGGGTTGCCATCCCACAGTCACAACTCTGACCCATAATTGTTCCTGTCTGAAAAAATTACAGGGATGCAAATGTCGAGGAGCCTGAGGAAAAGAAGGTCCAGCAACAGACCCAAAGTGGGATCCAGCTCAAAGGGAGGTCCCAATGTCTGACACTATTACTGAGGCTATGGAGCACTCACAAAAAGGGTCCTATCATGACTGCACTCCAGAAGACCCAACAAGCAACTGAAAGAGTCAGATGCAGATATTTGCACCCAACCAATAGACAGAAGCAGCTGACCCCTGTTGCTGAGTTAGGGATGGCTGAAAGAAGCTGACAAGGAGGGCAAACCTGTAGGAGGACCAGTAGTCTCAATTAATCTGGACCCCAGAAATCTCTCAAACACTGGACCACCAACCAGGCAGCATACACCAGCTGATATGAGGCCCCCAAAACACATACAGTAGAGGACTTCAGGGTCTGTCTTCATTCAGAGATGATGTACCTAACCCTCAAGAGACTGGAGGCCCCAGGGAGTTTAGAGGTCAGGTGGTGTGTGTGTTGGGGACATCCACATGGAGACTTGGGGATAAGGGGAGGTTTGGGATGTGGAATAAAATCTGGAGTGTAAAAATAATTAATTAATTAATTAATTAATTAATTAAAAATATTTCCTTTGCCAATGCATTTAATCTAAATCTCTTTCCCTTCATCTCAGGCACAGCCTTTTGGACAAGGGGAAAGAGAAGACACATTCTTTAACATAATATCACAGTATCTAGGCAACGTACTAAAATTCTTTTCCTCTAAAACTCCAAGGTTTAAATCACCCTCAGCAATTGCCTTCCATCCTTAATGTAATATGGTCCATTAACCAGTGATTACTGCATTCCACTTCTTTCCTAAATCAAAGTCCCTAAAACCAAATTCCTCCAAACAAAAGCATAGTCAGACCTATCACAGACCAAGTCCCTGGTACCAACTTTGTCTTAATTAGGTTTCTGTTGCTGTAAAGAGACACAATGACCAAGACAGTTTTTTTAAAAGAAAACATTTAATTGTGGCTGTCTTACAATTTCAGAGGTTTACTCTAGTATTATCATGGCAAGAAGCATGGAGGCACACAGGCAGACATGGTACATGAGCAGAAACTGAAAGTAGAACATCTTGATCCATAGGCAACACAAGAGAACTGGGAAACTGAATGTAGCTTGAGCATATATAACCTCCTAGCCTGCCTTCACAGTGACATAGTTCCTTCAACAAGACCATACCTCCTGATAGTGCCACACCCTATGGACCAACCATTTAAACACCTGAGTCGATGGGAGCCATATCTATTAAAAGCAGCACACTGGTAAAATTCTGTTTATCTGGAGAAGACACTTCACTTGCTGAGCTCCAAATTGGTACTGATATCTGTGTTGTGACTCCCCCAGAATAATCATTATTTGTACAAGTATTCTGTCTTTCCCAATTATTGTTTTGTGGGTTTTGTTATCATTGTTTCACATTTAAGTAAGGATTTTGAGAATTTGGTATACTCTTGTACTCAAATTAAATATAAAAAAGTGAACAAAAAAAGAAAAAATAGAAGGGGGACTATTTATGACTAGGATGAAGATAAACCGTGGTGGGAAGATGGAAGAGATGACAATGAGATGGGGAATTCTATTGATATGTAATGTATAAATGTAGAGAAATTTCACAATGGATTTTAGTTATGTATAATCAGTGTACATTATTAAAACAAATATAAAGAATAATTTTATGTCTTTAATATGATTCTTTTACAGAGAAATTATTTAATTACTGTATCTAACAGTAGACTTAGAAATTCATGGAAGTTGTTTCCTTATGCAATATATTAGTTTGTAATTCAATTATTATACAAATTTATAATATATACTCATGTATAGTTGTAATTATATATGTGAGACAGTTATGTTCATATGCAGTACTTATACCTTTATGTTAATATACAGTAAAACAATAATCTATATAGTTTTACAGATCACTCAAATCTTTTGAAATCAACTATTAGTCTCATTTTAAGATACAGAGGCCCAGCATTGATCATACTATCATACTTATTTTATATATATGCAAAAATACAAAAAATGTTACCAAGCAATTTTTAGAATCATAAATTCAATAAATGATATACCTCAAAAGACTCAAATCCTATTCATTTTTTCCCCCTATGCCCATATACTTGAGGTTCTTCCCCACTTTCTTTTCTATTAGTTTCAGTGTATCTGGTTTGATGTGGAAGTCCTTGATCCACTTGGACTTGAGCTTTGTACAAGGAGAAAAGAATGAATCAATGTGCATTCTTCTACATGCTAACCACCAGTTGAGCCAGCACCATTTGTTGAAAATGCTGTCTTTTTTCCACTGTATGGTTTTAGCTCCTTTGTCAAAGATCAAGTGACCATAGGTGTGGCGGGTCATTTCTGGGTCTTCAATTCTATTCCATTGATCTACCTGCCTATCACTGTACCAATACCATGCAGTTTTTATCACAATTGCTCTGTAGTACAGCTTGAGGTCAGGTATGGTGATTCCACTAGAGGTTCCTTTATTGCTGAGAATAGTTTTCACTATCCTAGGTTTTTTGTTATTCCAGATGAATTTGCAAACTGCTCTTAATCTGTGAAGAATTGAGTTGGAATTTTGATGGGAATTGTATTCAATCTGTAGATTGTTTTCAGCAAGATGGCCATTTTTACTATATTAATCCTGCCAATCCACGAGCATGGGAGATCTTTCCATCTTCTGAGATCTTCGATTTCCTTCTTCAGAGACTTGAAATTCTTGTCATACAGATCTTTTACTTGCTTAGTTAGAGTCTCGCCAAAGTATTTTATATTATTTGTGACTATTGTGAAGGGTGTTGTTTCCCTAATTTCTTTCTCAGTCTGATTATCCTTTATGTAGATGAAGGCCACTGATTTGCTTGAGTTAATTTTATGTCCAGCTACTTTGCTGAAGTTGTTTATCAGGTTTAGGAGCTCTCTGGTGGAATTTTTGGGGTCACTTAAGTATACTATCATATCATCAGCAAATAGTGATAATTTGACTTCTTCCTTTCCAATTCGTATCCCTTTGATCTCCTTTTATTGTCTAATTGCTCTGGCTAGGACTTCAAGTACAAGTGCAATATTGAATAGGTAGGGAGAGAGTGGGCAGCCTTGTCTAGTCCCTGATTTTAGTGGGATTGCTTCAAGTTTCTCTCCATTTAGTTTGATGTTGGCTACTGGTTTGCTATATATTGCTTTTACTATGTTTAGGTATGGGCCTTGAATTCTTGATCTTTCTAATACTTTTATCATGAAGGGGTATTGGATTTTGTCAAATGCTTTCTCAGCCTCTAATGAGATGATCATATGTTTTTTTTTCCTTTGTGTTTGTTTGTATAGTGAATTTCATTGGTGGATTTCGTATATTGAACCATCCCTGCATCCCTGGTATGAAGCCTACTTGATCATGATAGATAATCGTTTTGATGTGTTCTTGGATACAGTTTGCAAGAATTTTACTATTTTTGCATCGATATTCATAAGGGAAATTGGTCTGAAGTCTTCTTTCCTTGTTAAGCCTTTGTGTGGTTTAGACTTTTTCCCATACTAAATTTTGTAAGACCCTTGAATTGATGAGGAAATCTTCTTTTCTAAATGTCTCATTAGCAATGTCATTTCAGTGATGACCTGAATTTGTTTCCTAAAAGTTTGCTAGAATGAGATTTTTCTATTTCAGAACCATCACAAATTTTGTTTACCAACCCCAAATGCATTTTATATGTCAAAAAGAACAAAAAGCCTACACTATTAAGGTGCCAATACTCACATATATACTTTATGTCTATATAAAAGTGCTTTGATTAAACCATTAACTGCACACTGGCCATGCCAACTTTTAAAATATTGTGCACCTATGTTTGCATAAAAGTGATATAAATAAATGAAAACTGAACAGAGAACAGTTGTTACTTCAGTAGTCCACATTGATACATTATTGTCTTATATGTGCCTTTAATACCTCAATTAAAATGACTTATAGTCACATTTCTGCACAAATACCTCTTCTTTGTATAATCTTTCTTCATTTAGACAGACTGTTTCTACTTCCCAATATCTAATTTTAATGTCATTGGTGTTATGGCTCCCTTGATATTCACAAATAAAAGGTTACTCCTGTGGAATACAACATTACTTTGAATCTATATAATATTTCTTTCTTTGAGAAATATATCCTAGTTAGTTTTACTTTTATCTAATGCTTCATTTGACTTTATACTACTGGATGGCCTAACCCATTGCTCATTAAAAGAACAATTCAATAAAAGTGAAAGAAAAGATGATAAATTTTTCTGATTGCAGAATGGTAAATATATGTAGATAATAATCATGAATATTCAACCTTAAGGCATATTACAATCAATGTCACTTATTTAGGAAGTCAAGAATACATATATTAAGGAAATAGGAAATACTAAAATACTGTCTTTCCAGGAAAAATTGGTAAATTGGTAAAATTGTGTTGGTTCCATTATGTCATTTTGAAAAATGAACTTCTGTAGAAAACCTTATTTCTGCAAAATAGTAAATATTCTCATTAAGAATGCAACCTGGGACATAAAAAGGACTGGAAATACCTCGTTGGAGAAATTCTATAAATTATAAAAAGCAGGACGATGATGTAAATGCCTCATGCTTTTAGCATAGGATATAGAACCTACTATCAAATTGCTCCCAATGAGAACAAAGTTGTAAATCAACATAAAATTATAAAATATTATGCTAGCTATATATTATTATATTTCCCTAAACCCTTGTTTTGAAAGTGACAATTAGTTTGGATTAATAACAATGAATAGCCACCTTATTTAGAAACTTACACAGAGGCAGAGTCGACAGCTAGGCAACTCTCTTTCCTTTTACTTAATGAATTGGATCAAGTGTTTAAAAATCATCTATATGTGGCTCATTAACAGAATTGCTGGTGATTCATGAATACTGACAAAAATAAGAACAATTATATATATTTCTCCAATAATTTGAATTGGAAAAGTATTAAACTGAAACGATTACTAATATGAGATAAAGCTGAGAAAATTTCATAAAGAAAAATAAAGATCTAGGATATCTACAATGTACAGAGATTTATCTATACACAAAGATATGAGGAATAGAACTTTGATAACTGTAAATTATGTAATATGACTAATTATGACATATATATTTATTAAAACAGTATAGTCAAATATTATATATTCAACAAAGAGTGGTTCTAACAATAAATACATTTGTTTTATACTTAAATATAAATCCACACATTGGCTTTTCAAGACTGAGTAATAGGTTCTGCAGTATCATCAAAGATTCAGAAATGTTCTTTTGCTTTTACTCCATTACTCCCATAATATTTCCCACTCTTAGGGTTATTCCCCTTATTTAATGCATATAAATTTGGCCTAAGCCAACCTCTGTACTCAAAAGATAATTTGTCTCCCAAACAGCTACTCTATATAGTCAATGACAACTGAAAATGCTGCATAAGAAAATGACAGTCTCTGTTTGTTTACCCTTGTAACCTAGCAACTGAGGAGCCCATCACAGCTAAAATTCCAGGCAATCAGGCACAGGAGGAAAGCTACCAACACCCAAATATGTAAAACCAATACCAAACGCTGCCAACCAAATCATATCTGTGTCAGCATCTTTTTTTTTTCTGCCTAAAAATATAAGCTTTTAGTGTGGTAGCAGTGGGACACTTTGAAACACTTGCATTTGGAGTATTCCCAGTTCTTGATTGTGGTTTTGTAGAATTTTCATTTAGTTTTTAAGAAAAAGTCTTGTTTTATAACTCAGGCTCATCTGGAACTTGCTGTCTATCTCAATCTGACCCATAATTTCCAATTGGTCTGCTTCAGCATCATTGTTGAGGCAATATTCAGACATGGGTCACCACATTCTGAGTCTGTTTCCTTGTCAAGAAAATCTTGTAAAATTGAATTCGTATTGGTTCACCTTGTTGTTGCATTTTTAGGTTTCTTTTAACTCTATCAAGAAAAGAGAAGTGTTGAAGAAGAGAAGAACTTTCTTCTCTACTTTCTCTATTTAGCACAAATGAAAAATGTCCCTGGAAGCCCATAGCAACTTTCTTCTTTTCAACCTTCAATGTAAATTCAGTATGATACCTAATTCCACTTTTTCAATTAAGAGGAAAAAGAGTGCCGTAGTTGGTTCATGTCATATTTTGCAGAACTATTTCTCATATCGTTTTGCTAAATATTTATTGAAACACAGCTGTGCCTACTTATGTATCATCTATTGATGTTTCCATCCTACGATAGCTGAGTTAATTCTTGTAAAGGAAACCATATGGGTCTCTGATTGAGAGTCATCTGAAGAGTTGTCACTGAACCTCAAAAGCCTAAAAACTTCACTACTGAGACTTTTACATAAAAAGGCTTAGTAGTCTCAGACTAAGATGTATCAGAATACATCCCCTTAGCACATTTTTTATCTGAATAAAATTGAAATCTTCTTCATAGGTAAAATTACAGACATCGATATTTGATAACAAACACCAATTGTGTAGGAAATGTGAAGATATAGATGTGGAAAACCAAGAAGGAGAAAGAGAGAGTATATGAAAATCAGCGTTCCTACACAACTTTCCAATTTAAAGTTCCAGTCATATTTCATTTGAGAGATGAAGCTTGGAAACAAAGCATAACTTCAAGATGAATTGATGTACTAGATAATAGGAGGAAAAAATTTGTGAATCGAGAACACAAAATTAAAACTTTTTGCTCAGTTAACTTTTTGAGGAATTTCTACTCTTCTAGAATTCTAAAAAGATAAGCTGAATATAGCTTCGTACCAATATCCTTGACCTTTTTTAACTTTAAGACAAAACCCTCACATTTCAGATGAATGATTTTTTTGTTTGAAAATAAGAGGCAAATTATGCTGTGCTACCCTTTCATACAATGTAACATATATGCTTTCTTTTTTCAGCTGGTAAACATGCATTTTATTGGAATTATATCAGAGTCAGTTGCCGAGAGGAAAAATAAGAACAGACACAGGACTCAAGATTGTTGAGACTGTGCCCACAGAAAAACTTCATGCCATCCTCAAGGGTCAACAAATGGGAAGCTCAGAACTAAGGAAAATGGACTTCAAGCAACCTCTCAGTGTTTGAGAACCATTATTTAAAGTAGGTTTTGAAAAATCTATGCCTACAGAAATATATGTTTTCTAACAACACTATGGTGCTCCAGTGAGGCTTTATCATAGCTTCATAATCTTAATGAAAGAAATATAGTTTCATTTTAGATTTGTTCATTATAGCTGTTAGGAAAATCTAATTTCTTGCCTTAGAGAAACTTAGAGAAACACGAAATATTTTATTTTGAAAAACTAGCATTCTTTTGACTCAGTATTCTTTGTAGGCAGGTTCCTACTTGGCATGATTGGAATATATTTACAAAAAGCTTGTCTGGATGAATACAATTTTTCTCTCCACAAAAGATTGAAAGACCCACAAAGAGCAACTCATTCTATGAAATCAGAAATATTTCCATCTATTGTGATCACAATGCCTCAGACCTTTGAAGTCCCATTTCTTCATAAATAACATGAAAATGATGGAACATTCTCCCGGTAGTGTGTTATAATATAAAATTAATGGCAGTATGTAAAGTCCTTTTTAAAATGCAAGTAATAGACAAAGAAAAGGACCTAATATTAATGTTCAATGACAGCTCTTTAATCATTATGTTAATGTATATAATTATTTGTTCTGAAGATGTTAGCTTAAATTCTTTAACTTGAATTCAGCAGAAAACTGGGCACAAAATAAAATGTATGAATGAGTGATTTAAAAAGAATTAACTAAAACCTATTTTAACTGACTTACAAACCTCGGGCGAGATCCTGCATGGAGTAATAATACTCAAAATTAAGCTATTGTTTGCTATCTAAAGAGGAAACAACAGAGGGAAATTTTTAAAAAGCGAAAAGATAACAAAAACCATTTTAATATTTTGTAATTTTGCCACAATCTAGTAATACTCTTTCTGTGCAGGTCTTAAGTCTAATTAGAGAGCTGTTGTTGCCAACAATGTATGTGTGTTACAGTTTGTAGGTATCCATATATTGTCAGTTGTGTTGTTAAACTTGGCCATTTGGATGAGGGTAAAATGAAATATCAAAAATTTTTCAATTTGCATTTTCCTCATTGCTACAGACAATGAACATTTTTGACATAATTCGTAGCCACTTTTTTCCCCTGCTTTTGAGAATCTCTCTTCAGGTCCCAGGAAGTTTCTGAATATTCAGTTAACTGTTTACCTTTGAGAAATACATAGCTTGTTTTTATCATAAGAAATCATGGAACAGAAGAAAAGTAATGAAGAGTTCATAAATACCCCCTTGTTTATAAGCGAGCTGTGAGATTATCAAAGCACATCTTTACAAAATCA
>JADRCC010273745.1:0-11243 GCA_019843855.1 Hylomyscus alleni | reverse complement strand
GCTAAATCTGTCCTTAATGTAGTTGCCTGGTTACTTTTTCCTTGCTCAGTACCATAAATTGGCTATCTGCTTAGTTGTGTTTCTAATCTCTCACCTGATATCCAGGCCCATTCAGAGAAGTAGCCAATGGCTACTGCACCATAGATCTCACATGGCTGGTGACTCTCTCTCTCTTTTCCCCTGAAGCATGGCAAATCTCGTTTTCTCTGCTGCATCTCCTAGCCTGACTGCTGGAACCTGGAAATTCTGCCTCTTCCCAGTCATTGGCCACTAGCATGTTTATTGAGCAATCAAGAACCAACTGACAATTCCTGGTCAAAGTATCAGAACCACTCTTTACAACATTCGATATGGTATGGGTGTTCTGGATACTGTGTCTGGAGTGGAGCCAAGGCAGCCACACTGACCCACAGATCCACATGAGTATTTAACATATAGGATGAACTTATTTTTTATCAGGAAGTATTGATAAAAACATCTCCACTGAATCTTCTATAATTGTTTTTTATATTAGCCAGCATATTATATCACAGGAACTATTGAATTAGACGTCCATTAGCTTCTACTCCCTAGGAATGCAGAATACTTTACTGAGACCTTTCAGAGAGGCCAAGAGAAATAACAAAACCTTAGCAGATGGAAGCTTTTCTCACTAGGGCACACTGACAAAATGAACCACTTTCTTTAGCAAAGGAGAACATATAAGACACAGATTAACAGCCTCTTGCCTTTGGATCATAATTCCCTTTCTGAATACCATCATGTTTAAAATGGACTACAGAACTGGACCTGTTTCATGCACCTTTGGCAACCTATGTATATGAAGAGAAAAATCTTTCTGTCATGCTTTTCTTTCCTTATCCTGGGCTCACTGTGTATCACACACAGGTTGAGACAAGTAATTTTTTTTTCTTAG
Source organism: Hylomyscus alleni (assembly GCA_019843855.1). Taxonomy (NCBI): domain Eukaryota; kingdom Metazoa; phylum Chordata; class Mammalia; order Rodentia; family Muridae; genus Hylomyscus; species Hylomyscus alleni. The sequence continues at coordinate 10,327 of JADRCC010273745.1, read as the reverse complement.
ACAAGCCATCTATTGTAGAGACCTGCGAGGTGCCACACCCTGAGATAGTGCTGGTTCCTGCCTTCCACTAGCCCGAAGACGAGTGCTCTCTGAGATAATCAAGTCCTGAATTGGCTATGCTTGCTGTCTCTGGCTGCTTCCACATTGTGTGACCTATCTGCTGTTCCCATGTGGCCTGAAGGGGTTGGCAGGCACAAGGTATTTAAGTCTGTAGGCATTTCCCAGAAGAAGGAGAGAGGAGGAGAAGTAGAGGAGAGCTAGCATGTAACATCAAGGGGCTAGCCCGGGAGTAGAGGAGAATAGAACAGCAAGGAATAAGCTTGTAACATTAAGAAGCTAGCTAGCTAGAAGTATAAAAGGAAGAAGGATGCAAAAAAGGTCCTGAATAAACTGCTTAAGGAAGACACATGGTCGTGTCCTTCTTGCTTGTCGAGAGGGCCACGGCAATCTATTTCAGGGTCAGATTGATCAGACTTGGTATAATACTGAGCCTCTGAGCCTGGTTAGCTCTTACTTACTCTGAAATGAATATCTCTCTCTCTCTCTTTCTCTCTCTCTCTCTCACTGTGTGTGTGTGTGCACGCGCGCGTGCATGTGAGTCTCCCTCTCTCTGTCTCCCTCTCCATTTTCCTCTCCCTTTTCACTTCTCTCTCCTTCTTCCTCTTCTGTGGCCTGTCCCCTTTCTCTCCCTCCTTCCCTCCTTTTCCCTCTCTTTTGTCTCTGGGACTGTGTAGAAAACAAATTTAACCTCATTCTGGGGTAGTAGAGACAGAAGTGTCATTTGGGGCTGCCTGGTTAGCCTGTCCAGCCTTTTTGTGCCTTTAGATCTATGAAACACTCTTTCAGGAAGAAGATAGATGGCACCTGAGGAGTGACATCTAAGGTTGACCTCTGACCTCTACATGAATATACACACAAGTACACAAGAACACACACACACACACACACACACACATATTTAGAAAAGACATTAGACTTCTGGGTACAATCCAGTCTTAGTAGACACAAGGCTGGACAGGCTCTGTGAGTACATTGACACAGGATTCACTACCCAAGGGTGTCACATTTAACCTCACTATGATTTTCAGAGAGACCATAGACTTATAATTTTATTCTGACAATTATGCGTTTTAGAAATCAAGATTCCCACCACAATTAGTTAGAAAATAATGAGTCTTCTAATGAATGGAATCCAAGTTTATCAAATGGGTGATTTTTTTTTTTTGCATGAAACTCTCACCCTTCATTGATAAGGCTCAGTAAATTGGTGAGGAGAGGCTTGCTGGTAGCTGGGCTCAAATGTGCTTTCTGGGCTCACTACTGGCATACTGTACTCTTGGCTCTTGGTGCAAGTATACAACCCTCTTCCTCCAACATCCCTTTGAATGGTTAGACCATGGCTTTCATCAGTACACTAGTTCCCTCCATCACAAGGACCCACAGATCGGAGGGGACCAGACAAAAGAGGGATACCCATGACAGCTCTCTTAGCTGCTTTTTTTGCTGTGAGCACAACCTCTGGCCAATTGTGCTCATATACTGAGATGTATAGGGACTCCAAACAGAAACATGAGATGTCTTCTTGACTTTCCAGGACATGTTGGACCTGAATCTCTTACTTGCCAGATATATATCTAGGAAGTTTGGCTAGCAGTGTATAGTCATACAAGGTGAGACGGTATATTCCTTGGAACCAACCTTCAGAAGCGCTGAGCTCCTCCTCTTCTAGTTAGACTTCTCTGAGGCCTCCCAACAACTTCTAATGAGAACACACCCAACTCAATGACTCTGAAATTCCTTAGCCATCTATTTCTAATCATCAGCTAGATTCCATTCACAACCCAGGACCAACAGGATTTCAAATCTAGAGTAAAGGTCATTTGGGGGACCAACTCACACAGTTTGTGTTCGTGAAATTTTTGGGCTCAGTTTTGCTCGGGTCTCTTATTTCCTGTCACAGAAAAGTTCTGTATCTGGCTCCCACTCACCTCCAAATGGGTAAAGCAATGGGCTTCCTGGAAATACTTCTTCCTGTGTCTATTTGAAACAGAAATCCCAGCATTGAAAGTTGGGTAATAGGAGAAAATGAAAGGAAGTCTCTATGGAAATGTTATGTGCCCAAATAGTCCGTAAATGATCTATTCATTGCTCAAGATTCACTTGGTAAAATTTGAGACCATTTACAGTATTTTCCTTGGATTTGATGATTTATTGATGTTTAATATTTTACAATAGTAAAACAGAACATCAAATGAAAATTTCTTACATACTATTATAAACAAAATGGAATGTGAGTCGCATTGGGCATAGTTGGGTACAAGAGGCTAGTCTACATATTCCTGATAAGGAGGCAAAACCTAACTTCTCTACCTCTCAGCTGCCCCAAGACTGCTTGAGCTATAGAGAGAAATGTCTGAGGATGGTCTGAGTTTGGTTCGACAGCAAAACTTACTGATGGAAAGATCTAGATATGACCATACATCCCTGTCTTCGAAAATTTATCAACTGTGGATGCTTGAAAAGTCTATAATTAGAGTATCTTGTATTCTCTGGCGGAGAATCTCTGACTCTTCAAAAACAACAGCAAAATTGACTTAAGGTTCTTATTCTCTCTCTGTCCCTGTCTGTCTCTTTCTCTGTAGTGTGTGCATACAGGTATATGTGTGCATGCCCATGCAGAAGCCAGAGTCTGATAGTGAGTCTTTTTTCTAAGGTATCACCCATCTTATTCACTTCACTATATAGTGTCTTTTCCTGGCCTGGAACCAGGTAAGTAGGTTAAGCTGACTGGCTAGTGAGCCCTGTGATTTGTTTGTCTCTGCATTCAGCAACTGGATTGCAAATATGTACCACCATGCCCAGCTTTTGTTATTTTTATGTGACTTCTGGGTTATTTAATTCAGTTCTTCATACTTTCAGGGCAAGCAATTTACCAAATGAACTTTCTATCTAGCTTTACATATATTGAGTATACAATTCACTAACACTCAAAACAACCAATGGGAAAGAAGTACTTTAAAAATTTATTTATTGCTGTCATATGTGCTCATGCACACATGCAGATGCAATGCTACATGTGAAAATCAGAAGACAACTTCATGGAGTCTGCTCTCTCATCCCATCTTTACATAGAGACTGGAGGTCCAACTCAGGTCTTCAGGCTTGGTAAGCCGGTACCTTACCACTGACCATCATTCTATCTTTCTTTATCTCTATGTTTTATTTGGGAAACTCATAAGGATCAAATGTAACCCTTGCAGAATCATGTATGAATTGAGCTGTCTTTCAGTTTGAAAAGTCTTGCTCTAGACAGAGCCCAAAGACTGTGACCATCACACTGTGTTCTTTCTCTTTAAACTAGTAAACATTTTATTTCATCCCATTTGTTGGTGAGGTCAGCCAATGCATTACAATACATTTTATTTTTCCTAAATGAACTAGAGTCATTTTCTCCAATAACATGGATTGCAGTTGCTCAATGCAATATAACCACACACCAGAGGTTACACTACACACACACACACACACACACACACACACACATACAAACACACACAAATACACATGCACACTCACACACACACATGTATATGCATATGTTTATGTGTATGTATATGTACACACACACATATTCACACACAGAAATACACACACACACACACACACACACACACACACACACACACACACACACATTGGGCATATCTGGGTACCAGAGGCTATACTACATATCCCACATAAGGAGGCAAAACTGAACCCCTCTTCCTCTCAGCTTTTCCAGGCTGCTTGAAGTCCACTCAGCATATTTTTGGTGGTTGATACTGACAACCCAACAGGATATTTAACCACCTTGGAGACAAGTCTGTGTGCTTGTCCATGTGGAATTTTCTAGATTACGTTAGCTTAATATAGGAAGACTTAATGTAAGTGTGAATGGCACTTTGTTATGGGCTAGAGTGCAGAGAAAGGAGAAAGTAAGTACCAAATTTATCTCTCTTTGGTTCCTGGCTGTGGGCGCAGTGTGTGCAGTAGCATCATGTTCCTGCTACCGTGCCTTCCACTTAGTGAGGGCTAACTCTTAAAGCAGACTGTGGTGCAGGAGTCTTGTTGAGCAAATGTACACCCAGACACTTGTGCCCAAGTGTTTGCAGAGAATGACAGTGCGTGAATCCAGCTTGTATAAAAGTTACTTGAAAAACTGATAGATCCATCAAGATGATAGAAAATGTTATTTAACAGACATATTCCTAGAGTCCTGAGTAAGTGGGCCATGCCATGCACCATGGGACAGGAGACTAAAACATTAGATTCTTTTCTCAATGATCTCCTCACATCACATTCCTATTGGCCTTAGTTACTTGTCTTTTTCTGTAACAAACTGTCTAGCAAGAGCAATTTAAAGAAGGAAGGTTTTATTATGGTTCCTAGAGTTCCAGGAGATAATGTTCATCATGCTACAGAAGACATGGCACCAGGAGTATGAGGGAGTTGCTGCTACTGTGTCCATGGTCAGGAAACAGAGAATGATGCTTCCAAGCTCTGCCTGGTTTCTTCTTTTATTAAGCCCAGCATGGGCCTGCCCATGGAATGGTATCATCCACCTTTAGGATAGGTCTTCTCAATTTAATTAACCTAATCTGGAAATCCCTCACAGATATGCCCAGTGATTTATCTCCAAGGTGGTTCTACATCGTATCAAATAGACAGCAAGTAGTAACCATCGTATTACCTAATTCAAATCTATGTTGTGGAGTTAGACTCTAAAATGAGTGTATTTTTATGAATGTGGATTTAGAATAACTTTTCAGTGTGTTTATATGTCCATGAGAAATTTTAGTACAAACTGTGTCTTATTTGCCATGGTTGCTTTTAGTTTTGTGTTTGTATATTTTTGCTACAGTTTCTGAATAGAATTTATAACGCAATTTGCAGCAGTTGGTTCTCTCCTAACATGTGGGTCACAGTAGGGATCAAACTGAGTTCATCTGATAAGGTTGCAGACTCTTTCACCCACCAAGGCATCTTGCTGTCTTTGATATGGTGTTCGTGTTCAGTGAAAATCAAATAAAAAATTAGGAGAATATATCACTCTCAACCAAATATGGAATAGAAGATTTCTTATAATAGAAGATTTCTTGTTCCTTTGGAACAAGGAATTTCTGTTCTTTATTCTGTTTTATGACTTTACATGATTTACTTAACTGGTATGTATATCACAGGAAGATATTTTGTCATATTTTCTAAATGGTATATCCTCATTTTATGTACTGGTGCTTGGGTGTACATTCATGTGGCCATTGCAGGGCAACCTTAGGTGTCATCCTCAGGAATGCTATTCACTTCATTTGAGATAGAATCTCTCATTGGCCCATCTTAAGTGGAGCTTACTAAGTATACTTGCAGCCCATTAAGCCCCAGAGATCTACCTCAGCCTCACTAGTTTTGAGATTACAAATGTGCACCACAGTATCTGACTTTTGACATAGGTTCTAGAGATCAAAAAAAAAAAAAATGATCAGGCCGGGCAGTGGTGGCGCACACCTTTAATCCCAGCACTTGGGAGGCAGAGGAAGGCGGATTTCTGAGTTTGAGGCCAGCCTGGTCTACAGAGTGAGTTCCAGGAGAGTCAGGGCTACACAGAGAAACCCTGTCTCAAAAAAACCAAACCAAACAAACAAACAAAAATTATCCTTGTCTTAGTAAAGAAAGCATTTTACTGAAACATCTCCTAAAGCCCCAGTCTAAGAATTCTTGACACAAGCCCTCACTCTTCACAAAACTGGGACAACACTATTGCAGATCAACATATTTCCTTTGGAGAGGGATACAACTGCTTTGCAGCCATCTCTTGATTTACCTTCCTTGTCCATCCCATTTGAAGGCATTCTCTTTCAAAATTCCCAAGAAGCTTTCATAACATGGCTTTACCATTTCATTATGCAATGTGGCACCACCATCCTGGGAGCAGGAGACAGAGTGTGGACAAGCCAGTCCCTAGTAATTTGCCACATTACTAGGAGGATGGGAGAAACACATACTACCTTCATCCACAATCTGCTTGCAAAATGTAAAATTCTTCTCAAACACAAGGAAGGCTAGGAAATGTAGTCTTTGACAGGCACTTCAGTTACATCTTGACATTGTTGGTGGAAACATGGACTCTGCGCCAGCCTGGTCTACAGAGTGAGTTCTAGGACAGCCAAGGCTACATAGAGAAGCCCTGTCTCAAAAAACGAAAAAAAAAAAAAAAGAATAGAAAAGCAGATGGCTTGAAGAGAACTCAGATACCTGTTCTTTGATGGCAGAGGAGGAGTTTCAGAGGGGTGAGATTCCTGATCTTTTAGATAATCTGCCTAACAGCTACTATGGACTACCTCTGTGTTAGGGATACTTGTACTCAAGACTCCAAAGCTGACCATATCCAAGGGGATAGAATGTAAAAAGCTTGTAATTTTCATACATTAAACCACTTTTCATACCTGCTGGGGTTTTTTAATTTATTTTATTTTTTTTTAGCTCAGTTGGTACCAGAGTAAGACTGGTTTTCCCTTGCAAACATCTTGAGGCAGAGGCTGCCGAGCTTCACTTTCTGGGGAGATGGGTGGTTCCTTAACTTATCTATGTACCAATGCTGTTTTATTCCCAGACTCAGTCCCTTGGGTCAGACCTGCATCTCCAGAGAGGCAGAGAAATGTGAATAAGCTCTCTCTTTTTACTCTTCATATTTATATGCTGGAGAAAAGCTTCTATTAAATCTTTAAGCATTTCTTCTTCCCCTTCCCCTTCCCCTTCCCCTTCCCCTTCCCCTTCCCCTTCCCCTTCCCCTTCCCCTTCCCCTTCCCCTTCTTCTTCTTCTTCTTCTTCTTCTTCTTCTTCTTCTTCTTCTTCTTCTTCTTCTTCTTCTTCTTCTTCTTCTTCTTCTTCTTCTTCTTCTTCTTCTTCTTCTTCTTCTTCTTCTTCTTCCTCTTCCTCTTCCTCTTCCTCTTCTTCTTCCTTCCTTCCTTCTTTCCTTTTTCTTTTACCTTCTTTTTCTTCCTCCTCCTCCTCTTCTTTTGATTATAATCAAATTTAAAGGCATTGGAAAGAGACAGGATTTCAGCTCTATTCATTATGCCCTTGCCAGAGTGCTCTAGACTTGGGTTTTTCAACATCCTATATCAGTTTCCATTTAAAACTCATGAAAAGACCTCACATATACTGAGGACCAAGCAAAACCTGTTCACTATGTTTAGGACATAGAAGATAACCAAACTTAAATTTCGAGCATTCTCTACTGATAGAGTCAATAGACTAATATATGAATTGGCATTGAAGATTTGTATTAATGAACATTTATTAGCATGGTTTTTTTTGTTTGTTTTTGTTTTTCTATACAGGGCTTCTCTGTATAGCCATGCTGTCCTGGAAATCTCTCTGCAGACGAGGCTGCCCTCAAACTCAGAAATCCACCTGCCTCTGCTTCTGGTTCCCAAGGCTGGGATTAAAGGTATGCACCACCATTGCCTGGCTTATTATCAGTTTTTGAGGCAGGGTCTCCTATAGCCCAGACTAGACTCAGCTCAGGTAATCAAAGATAACCTTGAACTTCTGATCTTTCTGCCTCTACTCTAAATGTAAGGATTACAGGTATATGCGATTACAACTGATTTATGCAATGTTGGGGCTTGGGCCATTTTTTGTTTTGTGGGTTTTAGGCAAGTATTCCACGAGCAACATTTCTACTACATTGCTAACATTTATTTATTGCTTATGGCATAATAGTCACTATGTTAACCAACTCACATATTACCTCATCTAGCATACTCAGCAAGTCCACAGACCAAACACTGTGATTGTCCTCATATGTCAGCTGAGGAAAAAGACTCAACATACTAAAAGGCCACTCCACTGTCGGTCTTCATAATTCAAATCCCCAATACTGACCCTTCATAAGCATTGTCCTGTCCAGGATGATAGCAAGTTCTCTCTTTATGTCATAGCTCCCAGAAGCAGTTTCATTTCAGAAGGGCCACAGCAACCCTGCAATGCAGGGTCCTTCCTTCTTTACATTTGAGCTGAGGTCGCTGTGATTCTTACCCCTCCTGATACTGAGTGTAAGATGAGGGCTCATATTCAGTTCTTCAGATGCAACTTCCACTCACCTCTTGGTCACATCAAAAACAAAATCATATTCCTATTCCAGAAAAATCTCTTTTAGAATATGTTTTTTTATTTTCAAACTCCTGTACCTATAGTCTTTTGTTTTTTTCCCTTGTGTGACTCACTTCAGGCTAGCATCCTACCAGTACAGAGGCCATACAATGGGTTGGAATACCACAGATGTGGTATTAGAAGGGCTCAGAAGCAACTGCTCCTGGATAACACCAGGTAAGACCACAAGGATCTTGGAATAAGGGCTCAGTATGAGCTGCTTATGGACATAGGAGGAGAGACCATGAGGATCTAGTCACTCCGTTTTCTGTGACAGAATTGCTGAGGTTTGTTTGTTGTTATTATATTATTATTATTATTATTACTATAGGTTTAGAAAGATAGATAAGGTTTGTTTAATAGCAGAAGAGCTAGAGCTCAATCCACAGCCCCTCTATAAAGCTTGGCATGACAGTGTGTATCTGTAATCCCAATGCTACAGAAAAAGAGACAAGTCTCTATGAGGCTTGCATTCCCAGAGTTCTAGAGCTCCAGGCTCACAGGGAACTTGTATCAAAATATAAAAGGAAGACACTTGATTTGCCCTCTGGCCTCTAGATGTATGTACAATGCAGTAATGTACATATAACTTTTATATATACATATACACACAATATACATTATTGAAACAATACACTCTTCCCAAGAAATATGTACTATCACTGTGTTAATAAAAACATTAAAAAGAGACTAGAATACACTACTTGGAATTGAATTTGTACTGTGTATATCAGTTGAATTATCACATGATATCCTGCATAATCATATAACTCATAATTAATTTTAAAATTCAACATTAGGCCAGGTAATTTAAATTTATAGGAGAAAGTATTTCTTTTTTTTCTTTTTAATGAACAATCAAAAACAACCAGAACAAACCCCTGTTGCCTCCCCCCTCTCCATGCCTGCCACCCTACCCTCTCCCACTTATCAGCCCTGTCATTCCCCTACACTGGGGCACAGAACCTTCACAGGGTCAAGGGCCTCTCCTCCCATTGATGACCAACTTGATCATCCTCTACTATACACATGCTGCCAGAACAATCAGTCCCACCATGTATAGCCCTTGCTTGGTGGTTGAGTCCCTGGGAGCTCTGAGGGCATTGGTCAGTCCATATTGTTGTTCATCCCAAGAGGCTGCAAACCCTTTAACTCCATTGGTTCCCTCTCTAACTCTTTCATTGGGGACCCTGCACTCAGTTCAATGGATGGCTGTGAGCCTCTACCTCTGTATTAGTCAGGTACTGTCAGAGCCTCTCAGGAGTCAGCTATATCAGGCTGGAGTGCCCTTCTTTCAGTCTCTGCTCCATAGTTAGTCTCTGCAACTCCTTGCATGGGTATTCTGGAAAGGGGGGAACAGAGAAAGTATTTCAAATGAAATTTGTCACTGGGTGGGACTTTGTGGAAGAGCTGTTAGTATCTTGCTTGGGATGAGAAACCTCATCTTCGTACTGGAGAGTTGAGAAATAAAAAGCCCTCACCTATCCCAATATCGCTGGGAATACTCTATCATCAGTGGTTTGGAAATAGGTGGCAAAAAAGGGTTCCCTCCTGAAGTATGCTAGATTTGAAGTTAATTTCTCTCACCCTTGTAGGTAATGATCACTAGACATAAAGTAATAGTCCTTGGAATCCTAGTCTTTCTGCCTTTCCCAATTACTCTGAAAAATGTAATGTTGTGTTTTCTTCTATTTATTTTCTACTGCTGTTTCCTAACATGTTTTGTTTAATCCCTCTTTTCTGGCCATGTGGTTGCCTCTAAATGAGTAGAAAGTACTTTTAATTGCTGAGCCATCTGTCCAGCCCCAGGTCTGATTATTCATCAAGCTTGTGCTGAGCCCCTAACTATATGCCTTGTAGATTTCCTGGGCTCTGACTTCACACCCAATATACTCTTTGTGATAGATCACAAGGGGCCTGGTTCCCAAGGCATTTTAATGTTTACAGCTTTATCATCCTCCTAATTCAAAACAATGAGATTTCATACTCAACCTCAAAGCATGTTTTTGCTTAAAATTCACCAGAAGAACTAAATTAGAGTTTAAAATTTTAAATTCTTTCATTAATGAGATTAAGAACTCCAAGAGGATATCTCTACAGTCAGCCATCTGGAAACCTTGAAAAGATTTCCCAAAAA
>JADRCC010273736.1:0-17710 GCA_019843855.1 Hylomyscus alleni | reverse complement strand
AAAAAAAAAGAGAGAGAAATTCATTTTAGGAAAGATTCCTGCTATTAATATGCTTTTTCTGTTATTATTAAATACATCTAACAATCACTAGGTATTAGCCCACCCTTTTGAGCAGATCTCTGCAGAATAACAAAGAAGTACTGTCTTATAATGATGCTATATAGACAAATAGATGATTTCCTATTCCTTAATCATGATTCTATAAGAATTATTAAAATTATATTAGTAATTATTAAGCTCTTTTATAGTGAGACTGCTATTAGGTTATCTCAGATAATCAAAACTGCAATGAAAATTCTGCTAGTCTTTAGTATCATGAGTTAATTGCTTCTGAGATAGCAGGCAGGCTTCTACTGCTCAGAGCACATTTCATGAGGTTATAAAGCTATTAAACAAAGATCATAAAAATGGAACTAATGATTTGTTATTGTAGGTGGTAAGACAGTAGATAAAATATTGACTGGCTTTATCTATACAAAATTTCACTAATACCTTGGTCACAAAAGTTGTTATATTTTTTAACTCTCCATAAACCTGTTGAGCTTGAGACAGATGATGAATGTTTATCCAGATAATTACTCCTAATGGATATACATGTAAACATTCTCTGTTGTAAACTTCTTATTCAATCTATGATTTGAATTTATGTGTAAACTTGCAGTGAACTTTTTCCCACATGAGCATATATTCTGAAAGATGTTTAAGTGCTGAGGAGAAAGAAAAGAAAACACTCTCCTTGTTCCCATCTTTTAGCATTGCCTACCCCACTTTTTTCTTAGACCCCTTTTCTTACAAGCACTTTCCCCCTCTTTCTTGGAGAACTTTCATAGGAAACACTTTTAGAACTTAGCTACAAAAACTAAAATCACTATTCAAAGTGTCCTTTTTACTCCCTGCAACTTAAACTAGCAGACTGAAAGGTAGAGCCATGCAATAGAATAAAGGCTTCTTTACTCAGTCTCCTGCTCTTTCAAATGAGATGCTAAACAGTTCCTTATCTCAGAGGAACTCAGAAGGCAGATAAGCTACTGAAGCAAAGTGACTTAGACTTAAGGCAGGTTATTATTGTACAGCAAACCTAAATATCTTGTAAGATCATGTCTTAACCCTACCAACCCTCTTTCGCCTCCACTACCTCAAGAAGAACCACCAGGGCTGGCCCCCAGCATGGAAGCATTCATTTATCAATATTAGAACCCACATATTTTGGATTCTAATGTAGACTGAAGATCAACTAAGACATCAAAGTCACAGACTTAACAACTACAAGACTCTTGGCCTTCCTGGCAAGATGAAACCGTTGTTAATATAGCCAGACCATGGCCTATGAGCTATTCTAATAAGTCATATATACATATGATTTATGTATACCTGTACATATGATTTTTATATATGTATATATGTGTGCATACATATATATGATATTTATTTTATCAATTCTGTTTCTATAGAGAACCCTGACTAATACATTCTCCAAGTAAGGAAAATGTCTCCTCGTATTTATGGCAGTCTGAAAAAGACCATGAATCAAAGACATAGGTTGTAACATCTTTGTTTATTATTTTCTCACATAGGCAGGCAGACCACCAGTCCTTGTGTTTCAGAATTATCCTTGTTTTCTATTCAATGGCTTTCTTTCTGCTCCACATTTCATTTTCTTAGGTAAATTATTTGTCACTACATATTCATATCTTGCATAGAATTTATTGGTGTTACTGTGTTCATCACAATTCTGAAGCAGTTGGCTTGATAGCAAAGTGGAATTGACGTTTGAAGACACAAATACAACACTAGTGAAGTAGAATTAGCTTGGAAGTCTTGCAAAGGCTTTTTTTTTTTTTTTTTTTTTTTTTTTTTTTTTTTGGTTTTGGGAGGCAGGGTTTCTCTGTGTAGCCCTGGTTGTCCTGGAACTTACTCTGTAGACCAGACTGGCCTCGAACTCAGAAATCCACCTGCCTCTGCCTCCCAAGTGCTGGAATTAAAGGCATGCACTACCACTGCCCAGCTTGCAAAAGGCTTTTCTAGAAGGCAATATACACTTTGAATTCACCTTCAATATATGGTATAGTTCCCCCATAGCAAAGATTCACACATCCAGAAAAGGAAATGTGTATAACAGGACTCTAGACCTTAGTAGACATCCAGACCTGAGCACAACGAACTCTTTGAGGGAACCACCACTCAAGCCATAAAATTTGGCATGCCAAAATAAAAACAAAGACCTAATCTATCAAAGCCCACAGTGTTGGTAAAGTCTCTAAATGTATTATCCTTGCATTTGGCTTCTGTATTTATGCTTCTGACTAACTATTCTTGTTAACTAAAATACCTCAACCAAAAACATGTCTTTTGTGATTAAAAGCTCATCCTGAGAAAGGCTCAGGGAGATCCCAAACACCCAGTGTGTTTGCCAGGTGGGTAATAAAGTCTTTTGGCTTAAACCCATGTCTGATAAGTCTTCTCTAGTGGATACCCCACACCAGGTTCCACTCAGAAGTACCTACCCTAGTGACACAATAGGGAAATATTTGTTTCCTGTTTCTTCCACCCTAAGTTTTGCTGGGCTAGAAGTTTTGGTCCCAGGTAGAAAGTGCTCCTACCAGAAGACACAACAAATTCTCCATTGAGGAAAATGTTCGGCCTCCCCCTGAGCCACCTTGGGATTCTGATGCCCTTAAGCCAATAGACAAGGAAAAATATAATGTTAGTAGGGGTGATAGATCTAGATTAACTTTCTATTTGGAGCTTTCAGATGTGCTGTTAAGTTGCTAATACAAGATTTTTCCCATTGTTTTATGTAGGCACTTAGTGTTAGAAATGTTCCTCTTAGCAGCACTTTCACTGTGTCCCATAAGTTTGAATATGTTGTATATTTATTTTCATTCAATTCTACAAAATTTTTAATTTTTTTATTTCTGTCTTGACTCACTTTTTATTCAGTAAAGATTTTTTAAGTTTCCATGAATTTGTAAGCTTTCTGTTCTTTCTGTTCTTTTTTGTACCAGAATGCAAGGAGTTGTTTCAATTTTCTTGCATCTTTTGAGACGTATTTTGTGTCTGAATATATAGTTAATTTTGGAGAAAGTTCCAAGAGTTGTTGGGAAGAAGGTATATTCTTTAGTGTTTGGATGAACTGTTCAGCAAGTATCTGTTAGATTCATCTGATTTAAAACCTCAGTTAGTTTTAGAATCTCCATTTAGTTTTTGTCTGGATGGCCTGTCTCTTAGTGAGAGTGCAATATTAAAGTATTCCAGTACCAGTCAGTGTATAAGGGTCAATATGTGATTCAAGCTGCAGTAGAGGTTCTTTTTCACAATGTTGGGTTCTTTTGTGATTGAGGCGTAGATGTTAAAAATTGAAATATCATTTTGGAAGCTTTCTTTTTCCTTAGATGAATATGTAGTGTTCTTCCTTATCTCCTTTGATTAATTTTTGGTTTAAAGTCTACTTTGCTGAATATTAAAATGTCTACACATGTGCATTCTTGCTTTTGGTTTTGCAGATGTGAGATTATTTAGTTAATCTCCATAGATTGGTTGTTTTCCTTCTAAAACCTTCTGTAGCTCTGGATTTGTAGATAGATATTGTTTAAAGTTGGATTTATAATGGAATATTTTATTTTCTCTATCTATGGTGACTAAAAATGTTGCTGGGTATAGTAGCCTGTTCTAGCATCTGTGGTCTCTTAGAGTCTATTGCATATCTGTCTAGGTCCTTCCGGCTTTAAGAGTCTCCTGAGAAGTCAAGTGTAATTCTAATAGGTCTGCCTTTTTTGCTACTTGTTCTTTTTCCTTTGCAGCTTTTAGTATTTCTTACTCCGTTCTTTATGTTTATTATTTTAATTATTATTTGGTGAGAGGTCTTTCTTGTTTGTTTGTTTGTTTGTTTTTTGAGACAGGGTTTCTCTGTATAGCCTTGGCTGTCCTGGAACTCATTCTGTAGACCAGGCTGGCTTCGAACTCAGAGATCCACCTGCCTCTGCCTCTCAAGTGCTGGGATTAAAGGCATGTGCCACCACCACCCAGCTCTTTTTTTTTTTTTTTTTGAGAGGACTTTCTTTTATGTTTTAATCTATTTGGTGTACTATGTACTTCTTTTTTGACAATTTAAGTAGTTTTATTTGACATTCCATATTACTTGTAATTAGCAGTTCTAAATTTGGGTCCCTGTGGAACGATGCTATACTCTCTACTTGGATTGACTTAATCAACCTCTACAATGGTGGGACCTAAGAAGTACTACCAGATGGAGGAGTTCCCCCACCAGGCAAGCCAGTAGACATTCCTCCAGGCATGCCACCAGCACTCTGGCATAACTTGGCAATGATATTGTTATAAGAGTTTTTCTACTTCTTTCTATTGATGTTCAAATTCTTCCTTCTCTGCAATCTGGTTCTTACACAGCCAGCTGATGATTTCATTGCACTTGTCAAGAATCTTCTGTTTATCCTTATCATTGATCTTGCCTTGAGGTTTCTCATTTTCAATTATTGCTTTCATGTTGAAAGCATAGGACTCCAGTGAATTCTTGGAGGAAACTTTATCTCTCTGCTTCTCATCATCAGTCTTGTACTTCTCAGCTTCTTGGATCATGCGCTCAATATCCTCCTTACTCAAGTGGCCCTTGTCATTGGTGATGGTGATTTCATTCCCCTTCCCTGTGCTCTTATCTACAGCAGAAACATTGAGGATGCCATTAGTATTGATGTCAGAAGTATCTTCAATCTGAGGAACTGGAGCACAGAGTGCTGGAGGTATGCCTTTGAGCTCAAACTTTCCAAGTAGGTTGTTGTCCTTGGTCATGACCCTTTAACCTTTATATATCTGAATGAGTACACCTGGCTGGTTGTCAGAGTAGGTGGTGAAAGTCTATCTGCTTGGTGGTAATGATGGTATTGCACTTAATGAGGACAATCCTGACTCCACTAGCAGTTTCAATACCAAGGGAAAGAGAAGTGACATCCAAGATCAGCAAATCCTGACCATTCGCAGACTTGTCTCCAGATAGAATGGCTGCCTGGTCAGCACCACCATAAGCAAGAGCTTCATCAGGGTTAATGCTCCTATTCAGTTCTTTTCCATTGAGGAAGACTTGCAGAAGTTTCTGAATCCTGAAGATTCTGGTAGAACCATCCATCTGAGCAACATCATGTATCTGTGACTTGTCTAGTTTAGCATCTTGGAGGGCCTTCTCTACAGGGTCCAGTGTGCCACAGAACAGGTCAGCATTCAATTGCTTAAATTGAGCCTGAGTAATGGAGGCATCCCCAGATGGAAGTCAATTCCCTCATAAAGAGAATCATTCTCAATATTGTTCTGTGTGCTGGAGGAGAGGGAACACTTGACCTGCTCACATGCAGTGCAAAGACACTGGGCAGCTCTCTTGTTCTTACTGATTTTCTTCTTGGACTTTCATTTAACCTCAGCAATGAAATGGTTGACCATTCAGTTGTCAAAGTCTTCTCTACCCAAGTGGGTGTCTCCAGCTGTTGATTTGACTTTAAAAATTCTATCTTCAGTAGTGAGGATTGACACATCAAAAGTGTCATCTCCCATCAGCACATTTCTTTCAGCTCCAACCTTCTTATCTAAACCATAAGCAATAGCAGCAGCAGTTGGTTCATTAATAATTCAAAGTACATTGAGACCAGCAATAATTCCAGCATCTTTTGTTGCCTGCCACTGGGAGTTATTGAAGTAAGCTGGCATTGTGACCATGGCATTGGTAACAGTCTTTCCAAGGTAAGTTTCTGCAAACTCCTTCATCTTGGTCAGAACCATTGAGGACACTTCGGGGTAGAAACTTTTTGTCTTAACTTGGACCTTGGGCCTGCCTGCATCACTCATCACCATGAAGGGCCAGTGCTTCATATTAGACTGAAAAACAGCAATATCAAATCTATGTCCCATCAGATGTTTGGCATCAAAAAACTGTTGATTCTTCGCAGCATCCCCAATTAATCATTCTGTGTCAGTGAAAGCAACATAGCTCAGCATGGTGTGGTTACCCTGGTCATTGACAATTATCTTTACCTTTCCATGCTGGGAGATACCTACATAGGAGTAGGTGGTGCCAAGATCAATGCCAACTGCAGGTCCCTTGGACATGGTTGCATGTGTGTAGGTGTAGCTGTGCTGATGATGAGACCACACAAATCCCCTTGAGCTGCCTCTGTGTTCAATGAGTCTATGTGCTTCTTGTACCTCTAGAGGTATCTACTTCCTTTGGTTGGGAATACATTTTCCTATAATTTTGTTGAAAATATTTCCTGGACCTTTGAGTTGAGTTTCTTCTCTTTCCTGTGTACCTATTATTCTTTTTTAAAATATTTATTTATTTATTTATTTATTTATTTATTTATTATATGTAAGAATACACTGTAGTTGTCTTCCAATACACCAGAAGAGGGCATCAAATCTCATTACAGATGGTTGTGAGCCACCATGTGGTTGCTGGGATTTGATTTCAGGACCATTGGAAGAGCAGTCAGTGCTCTTAACCAGTGAGCCATCTCTCCAGGCCATACCTATTATTCTTATGTTTGGTCTTTTCATAGTTTTCCAGATTTCTTAAATGTTTTGTATCAGGAGTTTTTAGATTTAATATCTTCTTCAATTCATTTCTTCTATTGTATCTTCAATGTCTGAAATTTCCTTTTTCCAACTCTAGTATTCTTTTGATAATGCTTTTCTCTGTAGTTCCTGTTCAAATTCCTAATTCATTTTTTGCTTTCTGTCTGTTCTCTGTACTTTTGAGAGTGTGGTGGCGGTGTGTTGCCTTTTTCCTGACTGTTCAGCTAGTGTGTTTACAAGGAATGTCTGTTCACATTGAAGGCTGGATAACTGAGATGAGTTAGCAGAAGAAAAATTGGAAGAGATATTCTTTTTTTCTTATTTATTTATTTATTTTTCTTTTTAATGAACAAACAAAAACAACAAGAACAAACCCCTGTTGCCTCCCCCCTCCCCATGCCTGCTACCCCACCCTCTCCCACTTATCGGCCCTGTCATTCCCCTACACTGGGGCACAGAACCTTCACAGGGCCAAAGGCCTCTGGAGGAGACATTCTTTTTGGTCCATTGGGAATAAGATCACAGAAGAAAAGGAGACCACAACAATTTTATAGCTATAGAGCTGGGAATGAGACTGGGGGATTAGATCTCCGGAAGAGAAAGAGAGGTGTGGGTCTACCTTTAGGCTATTTGTACCCTGGGAATACTGTCCCTTGGGTTAGCAGGAGGTACCTACTGGAGTTGGGATCTGGAACTAAGCAACAAATGGGGGAGGGAAGGGATGGTTTGTGGGATCCACAGGAGACATGGGCAAGGCTCTGTAGACCAGGCTGGCCTCGAACTCAGAAATCCACCTGCCTCTGCCTCCCAAGTGCTGGGATTAAAGGCATGCGCCACCACGCCCAGCGGAACGTAAGTTTTCAAGTACTCCCTGATAACCTTGGAAATTTCACTCTTGTCTGTTCTAACATCTCTCTCTCTCTCTCTCTCTCTCTCTCTCTCTGTGTGTGTGTGTGTGTGTGTGTGATATTTGCATTCAACTTTCTGTGTATAAGATGGCAAGAAGCATTTTTACAATTCCCAAAACATTCTCATGTGATGTTCCTTTGAAGCATTCAAAGTCTTGCTTTGTGAAGCCCCAGCATTGAACCCTTTACCTAAAAAGTAATGGACAGATTGAAGTGCAAGAAATATTCTTTAAAGTTTCTTTTAATTGAGTTTTCATAGTTATAATGGCATAGTGTATTTGTTCTGTGATCACTGGGTGATATTGTTAGGTATAAACCAAAACTTGCTCCGTGACATTAGAGCCTAAGCTTTATTGGGCCACTTTTTCTTACTTCCACAAATTAATAATTTTTAAAGAATAATTTTTACAAAGCAAAAGTGAATACATCAGCACATTACATAAATTTGTTATTAAAGATATATCAGTAGATATGTCTCTCCATCTTTAATTTAATACCTATTACAATTTAAATCCTCTTTGTCCATATTCTTCTTACCATTCAATAATATCTGTAACTATAAATGGAGGACATAAAAATTATAAAGTATTTTTATAGATTTGTTTTTGTTTCATGATTAACTGATACAAAACTGAAGTGTTAACCTTCTTACATGTAATCAAGACAAGATTAGTTCTGATTAACTATTGAATAAGACCAGAAACATAATGAGATACTTGCCTATTTTATCAACCTCTTATTTAGATTCTTTATTGCAGTTGAATGGCTTTAATCTACTAACAAATCAGATACCTGATTTAAGTAAACTATGAAGAAAATGGTTTTGCTTTGAAAAGTTTCCACCTCTCTTATGCAAATTTATGAGCTAAAATCACCCTAATGAGCTATTTAAAAACTTGACATGGAAAAAATGTAAATGGTTTTTTATTCATAACCCCTCCTCAATAGCTTACCTCCAATTCTTCCCCTATTCCCTTCTGGACTTTTTACTTCCAACTTTAAATGATTTCAATAACAACACTGATTTAGTTAGGGCTCCCAGTATGTGCATGAGTGTAGGCCCATTTACTGGAGCATGGGAAGACTTAGGACCTTAGCCCTGAAGAAAACTGACGCTAGTTGCCCTGAAGCTATCTATATCTAATAGTTCTGTAGCTTTGGTTGGGATTACATAAGCCAACCCCCCCCCCCACCCATCCTAGGATCTGTGATGCCATCCTTCAGATGGTGGTCCTGGCAGGCTGAGCAAGCCATGAGAAACAAGCCATCTGACCCTGCCTCCAGGTTCATGCCCTGTTTTATTTCTTACTCTGTCTTTGATAATAGACTATGTTATGGAAGAACAAATGAAATTGTCCTCCCCAAATTTCTTTGTATCATGATGTCTTGTCACAATAACAGAAACCTTAATTACAATACAAATTGGTACTAAACATTAGGGTACTGCTATGACAGACTTGAGCATGTTGCTCTGAGGAGGATTGTGTGGAAGGACTTTGGGCTAGAGAGCCATTGAGAAGTTTCAGAGGTAAACAAAGACTCCATTGGAGCTGACTAATATTTTGAATGAAGAATCTATAGTTCTGGTTAGCTGGCAATGAAGAATCATCATGATTAACAACAAACCAGCTTTTGTGGTTTGAGTAAAACCTTTGCTTTTGTGGGACACTTGATGCAACTTAGCTGGAGCTAAGAAATTAGCAGTGAATGGTAAAAGTTCAGCCCAGTCAAAAGCAGAAGTCCCATTCATTTTGAAGATGTGAGTACCATGGAACCACCAGCAAGAACAGCAACAGGTGTTATTAAAAATAAAAATGGAGTATTTTCTCAAATGTTTATTCCTCTCACAGGACTCTATCCTCTCCTCTTTCTTCCCTTCTCTGCTCCTCCTCTTTCTTCTTTTTTGAGATTAAGACTTTAACCTTTCTCAGTACCCTTTCTTCCATTCAGCCTCTCCCATAAAATCCTCCTTGTCTCTTCCAAATCTATGCCCAGATGGCCTTCCAAGTGTATTGCTTGAGCTGAAGCTTTATAAGAAGCTCGAGGTTTTCACAAGTGCTAATAGCATATGCTTCTGGCCTTGTAAGTAAATTAGAATATTTTTAAATAACATTAATTTTTATATGGATGGAGCAGGGCTGAGCCTATGAGACAAGTTCCATGTGCTGTGGTTGGCAGGGAAGAAAAGCTGTGATAAATTACCAAGCCCTTTGAAACCCAGAAGATGATAAGTGGGTCTCAGTTTTCTTTTATTTGAATGCACTGTGTTCAGGTTCTTCCTTCTTGGAATAAGAAAGTAGTTATTTTTATTTTACAGAGGCCCACCATTAAGAGACTTTAACTTTTAAAGAGATTTTGGAGTTTTCCAAAGACTTTGAATTTCAGAAGAGGAATTGAATTTCTTTTAAAAAATCTGAATTGTTCGTGTGTTTGAATGTTTTGTTTTGTTTTGATTGAGATAGTGTTTTTCTTTGTAACCAAGGCTGTCCTGGAAGTCACTCTGTAGAGCAGGCTGGCCTTGAATGATCACCTGCCTCTCTCTCCGTTAATAAAATATAACATTTTGAAGTATGTCCTTGCAATTCCATTTTCCTGTGTTTGTTACATCTCTAGCTTCATCTCTGTTTTTTTTTAATTATAATTCTTTGTTATTTAAGGATCTTTTCTTTCTTTCTTTCTTTTGACTAATTTTGTTAAATGTTTTTATTATTAATAATCTTTGGTAAGAACTAACTCCTCATTTTATTTATTCATTGATTGGCTTGTTTTCTTTTTGTTTGCATTTTATTAGCTTTAGACCTTTTTTGCATTATCTCTTCACATCTACTCTTTCAGTTATTGTTTTTCCCAAATCACCATCTATATAAAGAAATTGTTAAGTACAGATATCTCAAATTTTGTTTGTATGCACTAAGTGTTATAAGCTGTCATTCTTTCCCATAGATTTTGGTACATGTTTTCATATATTTTGCTCTATGTTTTCATTTTCACTCAATTTTAGAAATGTTTTAATTGCCTTCTTGACATATTTGTTGAATCAGTTATTACTCAGTTCTCTGCTGACTAGTCTTCATGAGGTTCTGTGTTTTCTATAGTTGATGCCTAGCTTTATTTCATTGTTTTCAAAAATGCAGGATGTTATTTTACTTTCCTATAGTTGTTGAAAGTTGCTTTGTGTGTTATTAGTATGTAGTCTATTTTGAAAGGAAAAAGCTCCATGCGTTGTTAACAAGAAAGTATATTGCTCAGTTGAGGTGTTCCTTAAGTGTCTTAAGTCCATTGAATTTATGATGTGATTTAACTCCTGTGTTTCCCTGATTGTTTTTGTCTACATCACCTGTATACTGCTGAGAGTAGGTTATTAAAGTCACGTACTATTTCTGCTTGGGGTTAATCCTTGGATTTAGATTTGCTACTATGTCTTTTGTGAAGCTGGCGTATCTAAGTTTAGAATTATAATATCCCCTTGGTAGGCATTTCCTTTAATGAATATGAAGTAACTTTCCTTAAATCTTTTGATTAGTTTGAGTTTAAATTTTACTTTTTCATGTATTAGGACAGATATGTTTAGAGCTGGAGAGATGACTGAGCAAATATGGACACTGAGTTCTCTTACAGAAAATCCAGATTTAGTTCCCAGCACCAACATAATGGTTCACAACCATTCATAACTCCAGGTCCAGGGACTGCAATACCCTCTCCTGACTTCTCCTGGCACCAGAAATGCATGTGGTGTACAGATACACATACAGGAAAACCCTCTATAGCTATAATAAAATAAGTATTTTTTTAAAATAGTAGGTGTCCCTAAATGTTTCTTGGTTCCATTTTCTTAAAATACCATATCTCATTCTTTTAATCTAAGGTTTTAATCTAAGGTGTATTTTTTGGTTGTCTTGTAGTGTTTTTATTGAAGGCAGCAAAAATATGGATCCCATTTTCTAATCCAATCTGCTAGTTTCTATAGGCTCATTGGGAAATTGTGTTCATCAATATTAAGAGTTATTATTGAAAGATGTGTCTTCAGCTCTGTTATTGTGTTGATTTTGAGGTGTTCTGACATTATCTTTTTTTTTTTTACCTGTAACTTCTTGAGTGTGTTTATTCTTCTCTTCTGATTGAAGTAGCCTTCTAGTATCATCTGTAGACCTTGTTGAGTGGTCATAAATTTACTTAATTTTATTTAATCATGGAAATTTTTACTGAATTTTAAATGATAGTTAGTATAGTAGGCTGGGTCAGATTTGTGATCTTTGAAAACTCAGAACACCCCTTCCAAGCCCTTCTGGCTTTAACCTTTTGTCTGTCGGGTGCTGTTCTGATGTGTCAGACTTCATATGTGATTTAGAGTCATTCACTCTTACAGCTTTCAGTACCATTTTATGTTCTGTGTTTTTAATGTCTGAACTATAATGTATCAGGGTGAGCTTCTTTTCTGGTCTTGTTATTTGGTATTCTGTAGGCCCCTGTTATATGGCCAATAATTCTCTTCTCTAGATATGGGGGGGGGATTTCCATAGTTGTAATAAATAGCTCTCTAATACCTTCAGTATGGTATCTATCTCCTCTTAAGATCATGACTTGAAAGTATGGTCTTTTCATGGTAAACCAAAACTCCAATGTTCTGTTTTCAAATGATTCATTTTATTTGTGTGCCTTCTCACTACGGTTTTTCTTTGACTTATTGAGGTTTTGTTTCCAGTATTATTTCAGTTTGGCTCTTTTTCATTAATTGTCTTTATTTAATTCTATTTTCATACCTTTCATGAGCTTCTGACTTCCATTCAACTTTTTGTTTATTTTCTCTTAGAGTATATTCATACTCTTTATTTATGCAAGTTATAAACATTTTTTAAACTCTTAGTCTGGAAGATTTTCCAGGTCACTGAGTAACTGAGGGCAGGGAAGCATGTGGTCTTGATTTGTCATGTTCCTTTTGCTCCGGTATTGGGGGTTACATATTGGAGTAGTTTGTTGCAGCTTTCTTTTTGTTCAAAATATTTTCTTCTTTCAGTGTAGGCATGTACAGTGTTCAGGAGATTATGATGTCAGAAGACTGAAATACTTTTCTTCTGTGGAGCTTTTATTCAAAGCATCATGTTATAACTGTGTTGGGTTTTTTTTTTTTCCTGAGAGTTTGCTACTGTGAGAGCATACCCCTTACTGTCCCTTTCTTCTAATACCATATAGTATGGCTGTGTACAAGCCTGCTTGTTCTAATCAATCAGCAATGGTGGCCAGAGAACTCGTAATGCTTAGTCTTCATTTAAGAGGCTCCCGGGTTCATGTGGAGCAGAGACCACCTGAGAGTGCTGAGAAGCAGGATACTGGTGGAATAGACAGTTTAAAGGGTGGGAAGGTGAGTCCTGGCCTGAGGATAGAATTGGGAAGATCTTGGAGGAGACAGGTTGTCTTACAGCACATGAAGACAACATCTCAAAAGACCAAGGAGGCCTAGAGGGGATGGCAAAACTATACCTACCCAATAGCTCAAAGAATTATGGTTACAGAGGAGGTGGACTGTCTCTAGTATAGAAAGGATCAGAGCCTAGCTGACAGATCAATAATGAGGTCCCAGATAAGCAGTAAGTGGGGTACAGAGGCTCTAGGAACAGGGCTTCCCTAGCAAAATAGGGAGGGTAGTCCCTAAGTATTCAAATAAGGAATGTCCCAGAGGATCTATCTGAGTGGGTTCATGTGGAAGACCAGGCCTACTAGTGGAACGGCTAAGTGGAGATGTCAGTGAACTTTGGTGGTGGGAAGGCCATATGTAGTACAGAGACATGGAAGTCTGGAGGGTGAGAAGGAAAGATCAAACTTGCAGTTTGAGGAAGGAGAGTACTAGAAGAGCTTAGTAGCTATTCTAAGTAGAGGTGGGAAGTAATGAACTTAGTTGGCAGTGCAGGGAAGGGGAGTCACCATTTTTATTTTATCAGCAATTCTCATAAGCCAATGCAATGTTGTCTTAGTCCTTGCAGGAGTAACCAACCAAAATATGATTGGATTTTAGGCACATTCCTTAAGATGGAACCCATTTATGGCACTGCTCAAATAGCAAAAAAACCCAAGACTAGGTAGTCCAGAGACCTAGGAAGAAAACCCAATAAAACTATTCTGCTACAGGAACATAGCCATACATGACTCTTAATGACATTCTGCTATATTAATAAATCAGTGCCTTGCTTGGCTATTATCAGAGAAGTTTGCTCCTACAGTAGAGGGGAAAGGATACAGAGCTCCTCAGTCAGACAATATGTAGAGTGAGAGGTCTTGGAACAGTCAGTCTTAAATGGGGATAGCTCCATCAAATTCTTCTGTTCAGGGCTCAGGAAACTCTGCAGAAAAGGGGGAGGAAAGATTTTAAGATCTAGAAGAAATTGAAAATATTGAGGAAACCAACGTTATAAACAAACACAGCAGGTCTGATGTACCTATTAGGTTAATTAGTGCCTAATAGATCAGGTACCTAGTCCTTTACTGGGTATCCAATCTCTGTGGTTATTCAGGATGTAGCATGAATGTCAAAGGCTAACCCCCACATATTAGAGAAAACATACAATATTTGTCTTTTGGGGTCTCTAGGGTTTTTCTAGGTCCATCCATTTACCTATGACTTTCATAATTTCATTTTAAAACAACCACATAATATTACACTATGTAAGTATTAAGTAAACACATCTCATAACAAAGACTGTGGCATCATGCAAAGGGCCTTATGAGGTCCCTGAATTAACTTCATTTGCATAGTACCCTTCTTCCCACAGTCCATACCTCCATTTAGTTTAAGTACAAATTTAGTGTAAAAATAACTAAATCCTCTTTTCGTAAATGTTTCCAAAGACTTCACAAAGCACTTAAGATGAAATTTACATGAATTAAATAATATCTTTTGTCTTCTTCATGTGTCTAATTGTATTTGTTTATTCAGTTTTTCAATTTATTCATCTTATTTTTCTTTAAACTCCATACACAAACTCATTTAATACTCAAATTATAACATAATTTAATTTCCTTAGCCCAGTTTTACAGATGTAATATAAGTGATTTTCCTGCAGACAAATTTAATATAAAATTAAGTCTAATAAAAATATACATAAAACCTCAAATGAAATCTGAAGGCTAGTTAGATGTTTATCAAATTGTACTATTTTTACATACCCACTATCCAAAATCACAGTCATCCATCATCTTTGGCTCCTACAATCTTTCTGCCTCCACTGCTACAGAGATCACTGAGCACTAAGAGTAACAGTTTGATGAGGACATCTCATTCAGGAATGGGTGCTTCAAAGTCTCTCATTCTCTTCAAATTGTCCAGTTTTGAGTCTCTGTATTAGGTTCCATATGCTATATAAAGAAGCTTCTCTGAGGATAACTAAGTGAGGTACTGACCTATAAATATAACCAAATATCATTAGGAATAATGGTATTACATGTCATGCTTTGGTAATGCTATGTTCTTTGAGCAGAATATGAATATTTGATTTTCCCCTAGGACATTGGTCTATCCAATGTCATGTTCTTAGTTATCCTAGGACTGTTAAGTATGGGTTTCATGCATGGGATGTGTCTTAAATCTAATCAGAGAGTAGCTAGTTTACTCCCACATTTGTGTCTCTATTATACCAGCATATCTTGCAGACAGGTCACCATTGTAGATTGCAATGACTGTGGATGTGCTGATATTTGCCTTTCTCCTCTGATAGCATGCTAAGTACCAACCAGTATCATAAATACTACTCACCAGGGGTAGAACCTCTAGTCGGGTTAGGCACCAGCTTGACTTCTTTGTGTTCATTAAGATTTGCATTGGCTTCAGCAACAGGGCTTTTCTCAGTTTGTGGAGAGTAACCAGTAGCCTTGGAAATAGTCTGAGATTTTTGTGGCTGTCCATTGCATCATTTTGGCCAATTACTCAACTAGATGTGACCAGTTCTTGGTACTGTAGGTTTCACTTGTTGGTTGAAGATATCTAGTTAGGGCAATGTCTTAACAATTATTTGGTGACTACACTTAGATTTTGTTCATATATTTGTATATTTTAAGAAATTTCTATAGTAGCAGGTTTCTATATGACCCTCCAATGGCCTTTGGTGTTAGTTCTCTCTATGTATAGTTCCTCTCTTCACCTTTTCTCTACCACCCACCGCACTTAGTTCTTCTACTACAGTCTCTCCTGGCTCTCCACAACTATTTATTCTATTCCCATTCCATTGGAAATCCTCTCCTCCCACCTAATCTCTTACTAGGCACCCAATTCGGTATGTAGCATGAATGTCAAAGGCTTAAAAGCTAGCACCCACATATTAGAGAAAACACACAATATTTATCCTTTAGAGTCTGTGATACCTCACTTGGGATAAGTTTTCCTAGATCCACATCCACTTACCTATGAATTTCATTATTTCATTTTTAAACAACTACATGATATTACATTTTGTAAATGTACCAAATTTCCATTATTCATTCATCCACTGATGGACATCTAGACTGTTCACAGTTTCTGACTATTAAGGATAAGGCAACAGTGAACATGATTGAATAATTGTCTCTGAGAAAGGATGAAGCATCTTTTGGGTTTGTACCAAGAGTTGTGTAGCTGGATCTTAAGGTAGATCAACTCTCAGCTTCCTATGGAACTATCACACTGGTTTCCATAGTGGCTGTACAAATTTGTACTACCATGAACAATGAGTAAATACATCCTCACAGTCATGACATGGCATTTTTTTTTAACTGATCTTTGTCATGCTGAGTAGTGTAAGATGAAATCTTAAGGCAGTTTTAATCTATATTTCCCTGATAACTATGGAATATTTATTTGTTTCTCAGTTATTGGTATTTAATCTTTTGAGAATTATTTGTTTAGTTCTGATCTCCACTTTTAAATTAGGGTTTTTTTTGATGTTCAGGTTTCTTTTGTTTTTATATACTTTAGATAATAATTATATAGCTGTATAATTACTAAATAATAATAACAGTAATAATAAAAATGATAATTTTTCTATTTCTTCTAGCCTTCTACTTTGCTCAAATAATGGTATCTTTTCCTTACAGGAGCTTCTCTGTTTTATAAGGTTCCATTTATTGCCATGTCTGTATTTTGAGTGTCCTGTTTAGAAAGGCTTTTCCTGTACCAATGAGTTCAAGTCTATTTCATACTTACTCTACGATCTGATTCAAGTTATTTTGCATTATGTTAGGTTCTTTGTTCCATTTTTAGTTGAGTTTTGCTCACAATGATGAGGATAAGTATGTTTACAGTTCTTTGAATACAGCTATCCTATCTGATGAACACCACTTGTTGTGTCTTCAGTTTCTTTGTCAAAAATCTGGTGTCCATAAATATGTGGTCTTATTTCTGTACATTTAATTCCACTGATCAATGTTACCCATTTTTATGCTAATATCATGCTATTTTTATATCATAGCTTCATAGTATAACTTTATATCTGGGATGTGAATATATCTAGTAGTTTTTAAAAATTATTTATTGAGGAATATTTTTAGCTATCCTGAAATTTTGTTTCCAAATGAAACTGAAACTGATTTTTCAATTTCTGTGAAGAACCCTGTTCTAATTTTGATGAGAATTTCACTGAATCAGTTCATTGTTTTTGATGGGATGACCATTTCAGAAGATTAATTTTACCAATCCACAAGCTCCTTCTTTCTATCTTCTGGTGTCTTTTTCAACTCTGAGTCCTTTAAATAGATGCAAGCTTGGGTATTTCACAGTCCCATGAGTTCTCCCCTTTCCCCAAATGGTCTTAGCTATATACTCACCCTTGTGCATTTCTGTTCTCTTCACAGAATCTTCTGGAAAGTAAAAGCCACCATTCCAGAGAATTTGCCTCACCTTTCCTGCCGATGATAGTCTCATGCTGTTTCACACATGAAACAGTTTGTGATTTTACTTTGTGCTTCTCCATAATTAATTTG
Organism: Hylomyscus alleni; assembly: GCA_019843855.1. Lineage (NCBI taxonomy): Eukaryota > Metazoa > Chordata > Mammalia > Rodentia > Muridae > Hylomyscus > Hylomyscus alleni. Next base: position 287 of record JADRCC010273736.1, on the reverse strand, counting down.
TGATGATAAAATAATTTCAACTTTATTCTATAGTCACTTTATTGTCCTATAATATTTTTCAGTGTTGGCTCATATCTATCTCTTTCCAATTCTTCTTGGAACTTTTCTGTCTAAACACATTTATTCTAGTTGCCCTTCCCTGAGCCTAGGATCTTCCTACCTGGGCCCAAATCTAACATCTAAGGAAATACTGATTAACTATAATTCCTCCCAGCTGCCTACTGAGACGCTTACTATCAGCCACTGGGTTGACACCTTGGTCTGCTGTACACAGTCTATGTTTTTTT
>JADRCC010273703.1:0-21699 GCA_019843855.1 Hylomyscus alleni | reverse complement strand
AAAAAAAAAAAAAAAAAATTCAACAAACTCACCTCATTGTCAAAACTCCACACACTTCTCCCCAGCTTAGGATTTTCTAATCTATCAAGGAATGAATATTATCAACATTTAAGTGTAAATAAGTGAGAAACATGTGTGTTGTGTTTTGCTTATGCTACAGTAATTAACAGAGTAGGGGTCTCCCAACACTGTTGGCAGCCATTGCTACTATCTCTGGGATGAGTGGACAAACAAGGTAGAAGCCAACCTTCTTGTTTTCATATTTTCATTCCAAATTGCTGGATTAGGGTTTCAAGTACCGAATATTTAATTTTTACGAAGACATAACACTTTATAGGGACTTCTCAGACACTCCCTGAGGAGCTTTCAAAACCAATTTATATTTGACCCCTGGACTTAGATTCTCAGAATCACTGTGATTATGGATAAAGGAAAACAGGAGTGCTCACCAACAGAAACTCTCAGTAAGTAGTCAAAGTGGCAATTATCTGCACAGCTAGGCAATGCAAACATTACAGAGATGTGCATAAGAAGTCACATGTGCCTTCGAGACATAATAATTTCATGCATCATAAATAGCAATTGTCAGTGCTCCATGGCCTATGAAGTTCTCAGCTAGTTATATTTACTATATACAATGAGATTCTTAGAACTTTCACTAAGAAATCGCAAGCTCCCTGTTTCCTGTATTATAATTATCACAGATATATAACTATGCATAACTATATAACTATAAATATAAAGGGGGTAGTTGAAAACTGACATGAAAGGAAATATAAAAACAAAGTCACAAACAAAAATACTAAATGTGTTGTAGTGTAAAAACTGAAATCGTAGAAGTGAGATTTTTTTTTTTTGAGACAGGGTTTCTCTGTGTAGCCTTGGCTGTCCTGGAACTTACTCTGTAGACCAGGCTGGCCTCAAACTCAGAAATCCACCTGCCTCTGCCTCCCAAGTGCTGGGATTAAAGGCATGCACCACCACCGCCGCTCGGCTGAAGTGAGATGTTTTGAATATCTCTAACTCTACAGGCACAGCTAGGGGGAAAGATAACTTGGTTTCAAGGTAAGGAACCCCATCATATAAATGTTGCCAACTAGGTCACACAGCTTCTAAGGCAGGCCTTTTATTGTGTGTTTATGATCATTAGGCATTGTTTTGGTGGCCTATGAAACATTTAAAACTCTCCCATTAGTTCTAGAAACATGTATTACACGTAAACACGTATTACAACCATTGATCAAACTTAATGGGACATCCAAGTTTTGCTGACAGTGCGTGATGTGAAATTTTTCTTCTACCCGAATATTCTCCTAACAAGTCTGGGCCCATTTGAAGGGGCAATAGAAAATCTAGCATTTTGTGTGCACACATGGCATTTGGAGACTAGCCATGCACTTTGGCTACTCTTTGAATTACTGTAGCCTAAGTAAAGCAGAACACACACATTTGTCATTTATTTACACTTAAGTGCTAATAATGTTCACTTAATAGATTAATTGGCCCAAAAATGTCAGCCTTAAAATGTATGAGCATGAGTAACACTAACTGATCTCAGCAGGCTGAATTTAAAAATATATATTATATTTAACTATGTATCTTAAATATATATGTGTGTGTATCTGTGTGTGTGGGGGGGTGAACAACTATAATTAAAAAGCAAGAAGCCACAAATTTGAGTGGAAGGAATATAAGAAGAATTCGAGGACAAGAAGGAGGAGGGAATGACATAAGTAGAGAACTCATATACGAAATCTTCAAATACTTTAAAAATATCGTCATGAAGTGTCTTTTGTTGTCAAATATAGTTTTCATACCACTGGAAAACTGAGTTGAATTTTGGAAGTTTTAAATTATTTTGACCACTCTTACTACCCCATGCTATATGTTAAACAGTTTGAGTCATTTTGCTCAGAGTAAAAATATTTCAGCCATCTTTATCCATCTATCCATCCATACACCCACTCATCCATCCATCTAACCATCCATCCATCATCTATCTATCTATCTATCTATCTATCTATCTATCTATCTATCTATCTATCTATCTAGTATTTGAGTTAGGGTCTTGCTGTGTAGCTGAAGCTAGTCACTAATTCATAATCCTCCTGTCTCAGTCTCCTGAGTGTTAGAACTAAAGATGTATATTACCATCACACTTGTTTAATTTTACTTTCTTTTCTTCAGAGCATTCTTTTTTAATTTTTTTTTACTAATCATTGTATTTGTTTACATTTCAAATGTTATCCATCTTCCCACTCTCTCCTCCTTGACTCTCCTTCCCCTCCCCCCTCCCCTTTGCCTCTAAGAGGTTGCTCCCCCACCCACCCACCCACACCTACCTCACCCCTCTAGCATCCCCCTTCTCTGGGGCATCAAGCCTCCACAAGGACCAAGAGCATCCACTCCCACTGATGCCAATAAGGCAGTTCTCTGCTATATATGTAGTGGGAGCCATGGGTCCCTCCATGTGTACTTTTTGGTTAGTGGTTTAGTTCCTGAGAACTCTGAGGGGTCTGGTTAGTTGATACTGTTGTTCTTTTATGGGGTTACAACCCCCTTCAGCTCTTTTAGTCCTTCCTCTAACTCCTCCATTGGGGTGCTTCAGCTCAGTCCAGTGGTTGGTTGTGAGTATCTTCATATGTCTTAGTCAGGTGCTGGCAGAGTCTCTCAGAGGACAGCTATGCCAGGCTCCTGTCTGCAAATACATCTTGCCTTCAGCAATAGTATCAGGGCTTGGTGTCTGCAGATAGATTGGATTTTAAAAGGATTGATAAAAATATTAAGTCAAGGATGTTTATTGTGTTTCAGCCAGTGTGTTGGGCACTGGCTGAAACACAATAGAAATTGAAAAAGCCTACCTAGGGGCCCATATATCATTTATACTAATGACATGTACTTTCTGTAGCACATTTATGATAATTATTGAAAATTTTCCCATAGATTAAGCATGCTTTCTTTATAGTGGTAACCTGGCTACTAAGAACTGTTTTTAGTGTCAAATCCTGAGATATGCATAAAGACATCTCTTGATAGTCGCATTAAATTGGTTGTGAAACCTGTGGTAGACAATGAAATCTGCAGATATTCAAGTGACCTACATAAAACTGGTAAAATATTTTCATCTATGCTATGTGAACCCTTCACATACAGTTTGAATCATCTTGAGATGATTATTTATAATGCCTAACACAATGTAAAGCTACATAAATAATTGTTATTTTACCTTGCTTAGGACATAATGAAAAATATCTGAATATGTGACATATAAACATTTTTTTGTAGCTTTAGTGTGCTGGTGTTTATATCAATATAGGATAATTGTGTACACAGAATTTAGAACAAGACGTTTATTTCCAGGAGGAAAGAGTGAGTGACAACTTTGTGTGTGTGTGTGTGTGTGTGTGTGTGTGTGTGTGTATTTTCCTTGGGTTTTAGTAACAACTCATTTTTAGTTTAGTTGCTATTCTTTTTTTTATTCCCTCCCTCCCTGAAACACCCTATCATATCCTCCCTCACCCTGCTTCTACGAGGGGCGTTCCCCACCCATCCACACCCACCTCCCTGCCCTTGATTCCCCTATACTGGGGCATCTTTCAAGTCTTCTTAGGACCAAGGACCTCTCCTCCCATTAGTGCATGACAAGGCTATCCTCTGTTACCTATGCAGCTGGAGCCATGTGTACTCCTTTGTTGATAGCTTAGTCCCTGGGAATTCTGGAGGGTCTGGTTGGTTGACATTGTTGTTCTTCCTATGGGGTTGTAAATCCCTTCAACTCCTTCAGTCCCTTCTCCAACTCCTCTATTTGGGACTCCCTGCTCAGTCAAATGGTTGGCTGCTAACATCTGCCTCTGTATTTGTCAGACTCTGGCAGGGCGTCTCAGGAGATAGCCATATCAGGCTCCTTTCAGCATGTACTTCTTGGCATCCATAATAGTGTGTGGGTTTGGTGACTGTATATGGGATGAATCCCCAGGTGGGACAGTCTCTGGTGGTCTTTCCTTTAGTCTCTGCTCTACACTTTACCTCCATATTCGCTCCTGTTAGTATTTTGTTCTCCTTCTAAGAAGGACCAAAGCAACCATACTTAGATCTTCCTTCTTATTGAGCTTCATGTGGTCTGTGAATTGTATCCTGGTTATTTGGAGCTTTTGGGCTAGTATCCACTTATCAGTGAGTGCATACCAGGTGTTTTCTTTTGTGATTGGGTTACCTCACCCAGGATGATATTTTCTAGTTCTATCCATTTGTCTAAGAATTTCATGAATTAATCATTTTTAATAGCTGAGTAGCACTTCATTGTGTAAATGTACTTCATTTTCTGTATCCTTTCCTCTGTTGAGGGACATCTGGGTTCTTTCAAGCTCCTGACTATTATAAATAAGGCTGCTATGAACATAGTAGAGCACATGTCCTTATTACAAGTCGGAGCATCTTCTGGGTATATGCCCAGGAGTGATATAGCTAGGTCCTGAGGTAATACTATGTCCAATTTTCTGAGGAATCACCAGACTGATTTCCAGAGTGGATATACAAGCTTGCAGTCCCACCAGCAATGAAGTAGTGTTCCTCTTTCTCCCCAACCTCTCCAGCATCTGCTGTCACCTGAGTTCTTTATTCTAGCCAATCTGACTGGTGTGAGGTGGAATCTCAGGGTTGTTTTGATTTGCATTTCCCTGATAACTAAGGATGTTGAACATTTCTTTAGATGTTTCTTGGCCATTTGATATTCCTCAATCGAAAATTCTTTATTTAGCTCTGGACCCCATATTTAATAGTAACCCTATTAAATGGTCTCTGGAGTCTAACTTCTTGAGTTCTTTGTATATATTGATATTAGCCTTCTATCAGATGTAGGATTGGTAAAGATATTTTCCCAATTTGTTGGTTGCCATTTTGTCTTACTGATAGTGTACTTTGCCTTACAGAAACTTTACAATTTTATGTGGTCACATTGTCAACTCTTGATCTTACAGAACAAGCCATTGGTGTTCTGTTCAGGAATTTCCCCCCTGTGCTCATATGCTCAAGGCTCATCCCCACCTTCTCCTCTATAAATTTCCGTGTATCTGGTTTTATGTGGAGGTCCTTGATCCATTTGGACTTGAGCTTTGTACAAGGAGATAAGAATGGGTCAATATGCATTCTTATACATTCTGACCAGCAGTTAAACTAGCACCATTTGTTAAAAATGCTGTCTTTTTTCCACCGGATGGTTTTAGCTTCTTTGTAAAAGATCAAATGACCACATATGTGTGGGTTCATTTCTGGGTCTTCATTCTATTCCACTGACCTTCCTGCCTGCCTCTGTACCAATATCATGTAGTTTTTACCACTATTGCTCTGTAATACAGCTTGAGATCAGGGATGGTGATTCCACCAGAAGTTCTTTTATTGTTGAGAATAGTTTTCGCTATCCTAGGATTTTTTGTTATTCCAAATGAATTTGCAAATTGTTCTAACTCTATGAAGAATTGAGTTGGAATTTTGATGAGGATTGCATTGAATCTGTAGATTGTTTTCAGCAAGATGGCCATTTTTACTATATTAATTCTGCCAATCCATAAGCATGGGAGATCTTTCCATCTTCTGAGATCTTCTTTGATTTCTTACTTCAGAGACTTGAAGTTCTTATCATACAGATCTTTCACTTGCTTGGTTAGAGTCACACCAGTGTATGTAATATTATTTGTGGCTATTGTGAAGGGTGTCATTTCCCTAATTTCTTTCTCAGACTAGTTATACTTTGAGTAGAGGAAGTTTACTGATTTGTTTGAGTTAATTTTATAACCAGCCACTTTGTTGAAGTTGTTTATCAGCTTTAGGAATTCTCTGGTGGAATTCTGTGGGCCACTTATATGACCATATCATCTGCAAATAGTGATATTTTTCCTTCTTCCTTGCCAATTTGTATTCGTTTGACCTTCTATAGTTGTCTAATTGTCCTAGCTATAACTTCAAGTACTATGTTGAAAAGATAGAGAGTGGGCAGCCTTGTCTTGTTCCTGATTTTAGTGGGATTGCTTCAAGTTTCTTTCCATTCAGTTTGATGTTAGTTTGCTGTACATTGCTTTTACTATATTTAGGTATGGGCCTTGAATTCCTGATCTTTCCAAGACTTTTAACATGAAGAGATGCTAAATGTTGTCAAATGCTATTTCAGCATCTAATGAAATGATCATGTGGTTTTTTTCTTTGAGTTTGTTTATGTAATGGATTCCATACATAATTTCTGCATATCAAACCATCCCTGCATCTCTCAGATGAAGCCTACTTGATTGTGGTGACTGATCATTTTGATGTGTTCTTGGATTGAGTTAGCAAGAATTTTATTGAGTATTTTTCATCAATATTCATAAGGGAGATTGGTTTGATGTTTCTTCGTTTGGTCTATGTGTGGCTTAGATATTAGCATAATTGTGGCTTCATAGAATGAATTGTGTTGAGCACCTTCTGTTTCTATTTTGTGGAATAGTTTGAAGTGTATTGGTATTAGGTCTTCTTTAAAGGTCTGATAGAATTCTCCACTGAATCTATCTGGTCCTGTGCTATTTTTGGTTGAGACACTATTAATGACTGCTTCTATTTCTTATGGTGTTATAGGACTGTTTTGATGGTTAATCTGATCTTGTTTTAACTTTGGCACCTTGTATGTGTCTAGAAAATTGTCCATTTCATCCAGATTTTCCAATTTAGTTGAGTATAAACTTTGTAGTAGGATCTGATGATTTTTTTGAATTTCCACGGTTTTTGTTGTTATGTATCCCTTTTCATTGCTGATTTTATTAATTTGGATACTGTGTCTGTGCCCTCTGGTTATTCTGACTAAGGGTTTATCTATCTTGTTGATTTTTTTCAAAGAACCAACTCCTGGTTTTGTTGATTCTTTGTATAGTTCTTTCTGTTTCTATTTGGTTGATTTCAGCCCTATGTTTGATTATTTCTTGCCATCTACTCCTCTTGAGTGTATTTGCTCCTTTTTGGTCTAGAGCTTTCCGGTGTGCTGTCAAACTACTAATGTAAGCTCTTTCCAGTATATTTTTGGATGCATTTACAGCTATGAGTTTTCCTCTTACCACTGCTTTTATTGTGTCCCATAAGTTTTGGTATGGTGTCTTCATTTTCATTAAATTCTAAAAAGTCTTTAATTTCTTTATTTCTTCTTTGACCAAGTTATCATTAAGTAGAGTGTTGTTTAGTTTCCATGTGTACGTATGTATGTTTTCCATTGTTTTTGTTCAAATTCAAGACTGGCCTTAGTCCCTGGTGATCTGATAGGATGCATGGGATTTTTTCAGTCTTCTTGTATCTGTTGAGGCCTGATTTGTGACCAATTACATGGTCAGTTTTGGAGAAGGTACCATGAAGTACTGAAAGAAGGCATATCCTTTTCTTCAGGATTAAATGTTCTAAAAATATCTATTAGATCCATTTGGTTTATAACTTCTGTGAGTTTCACTGTGTCTCTGTTTAGTTTCTGTTTCCATGATCTGTCCATTGCTGAGAGTGGGGTGTTAAAGTCTCCCATTATCATTGTGTGGAGTGTGATGTGTGCTTTGAGCTTTAGTAAAGTTTATTTCATGAATGTGTGTGCCCTTGCATTTGGAGCATAGATATTGAGAGTTCATCTTGGTAGATTTTTCCTTTGGCTATCATGAAGTGTCCTTCCTTATCCTTTTTGATAACTTTTGGTTGAAAGTCAATTTTATTTGATATTAGAATGGCTACTCCAGCTTGTTTCTTGGGATCATTTGCTTGGGAAATTGTTTTCCAACCTTTTACTCTGAGGTAGTGTCTGTCTTTGTCACTGATGTGCGTGTCCTGTATGCAGCAAAATGCTGGGTCCTGTTTATATATCCAGTCTGTTTGTCTATATCTTTTTATCGGGGAATTGAGTCCATTGATTTTAAGAGATATTAAGGAAAAGTGATTGTTACTCCCTGTTATTTTTGTTGTTAGAGGTGGCATTATGTTTGTGTGCCTATCTTCTTTTGGATTTGTTGAAAGATTACTTTCTTGCTTTTTCTAGGGTGTAGTTTCATTGTCTTGGTATTTTCCATCTATTATCCTTTGTAGGGCTGGATTTGTGGAAAGATATTGTGTAAATTTGGCTTTGTCATGGAATATCTTGTTTTCTTCACCTATGGTGATTGAGAGTTTTGCTGGGTATAGTAGTCTGGTCTGGCATTTGTGTTCTCTTAGGGTCCTGTATAACATTTGTCCAGGATCTTCTGACTTTCATAGTCTCTGGTGAGAAGTCTGATATAATTCTGATAGGTCTGCCTTTATATGTTACTTGACCTTTTCCCCTTACTGCTTTTAATATTCTTTCTTTATTTAATGTATTTTGTGTTTTGATTATTATGTGATGGGAGGAATTTCTTTTCTGGTCCAAACTATTTGGAGTTCTGTAGGTTTCTTGTATATTCATGGGCATCTCTTTCTTTAGGTTAGGGAAGTTTTCTTCTATAATTTTGCTGAAGATATTTACTGGCCCTTTAAGTTGGTAGTCTTCAATCTGTTCCATATCTATTATCCTTAGATTTCATTTTCTCTTTGTGTCCTGGATTTCTTGGATGTTTTGGGTTAGTAGCTTTTTGCTTTTTACATTTTTTTTTACTATGGTGTCAGTGTTTTCTATGATATCTTCTGCACCTGAGATCCTCTCTTCTATCTCTTGTATTCTCTTGGTGATGTTTGCATTTATAACTACTGATCTCTTTCCTAGGTTTTCTAATGCCAGGGTTGTTTTCCTTTATGATTTCTTTATTGTTTCTATTTCCAGTTTCAAATCTTGGATGGTTTTGCTCATTCCCTTCTCCTGTGTGATTATGTTTTCCTGTAATTCTTTAAGGGATTTTTGTGTTTCCTCTTTAATGACTTCCATCTGTTTACCTGTGTTTTCCTTTATTTCTTTAAGGGAGTTATTTATGTCTTTCTTAAAGCCCTCTATCATCATCATGAGTTATGACTTTAGATCTGAGTCTTGCTTTTTCTTTGTGATGGTGTATCCAGGACTTGCTATGGTGGGAGAATTGGGTTCTGCCAAATAATCTTGGTTTCTATTGCTTCTGTTCTTATGCTTGCCTCCCACTATCTGATTATCTCTTGTGCTCCCTGCCCTCACTATATCTGACTGGAGCCTGCCCTTCCTGTAATTCTGGTTGAGTCAGAACTCCTCAGAGTACAGCTGTCTCTGTGATCCTGTGATTCCAGGATCCTGTGTTCCTGAGATTCTGGGTGTGTTAGAGTTCCTGGGAGTCAAGCTGCTTTGGAGACCCTGAGATCCTGTTGTGACCAAGCTCCTGGGATCCTAAGATCCTGGTCATGCTAGAGTGCCTGGGAGTGGACTCTCCTCTGGGGGCTGTGGGACTGGCCACCAAGTTTGAGCCCAAGGTAGACTGGTGCAGACCGGAAGGAACCGGAGTCACTGGTCAGGCTTGGTTCCTATATCCCTGGATCCTGCTGGTCCCAGTTACTCCCAGTGGTATTGGAACAAATGTTGTGTACTTCTCACCCCTGATCCTAAGATCCTGGGTGTGCTAGAGTGCCTGGGAGTGGAGCCTCCTCCAGTGGCTTTGAGACTGGCTGCTGAATTTTCACCCAAAGTGATTGACAGCTTTTATAGTACAATACAAAGTGGACTCTATGTGTCTTATGTACTTTTTGTTTTGTGTTGATTTTTTTATCTTTTTGTTTTGACTTTTATTCACATTTTGTTGTTTGTTGTTATTGTTGTTGCTGTTGTTGGAGAGAGAAAGAAAGAATGAAGTAGAGTAAAGATGAAGGTGGAGAGAATCTAGGAGATTTGAGGCAGGGGAAAGAACATATTCTTTCCAAAACATATTCTTTTCAAAATATATTACATGAAAAATTATTTAGAAAGCCAATAAAGATGGTAAGAAAATCACAAGAAACTTTTCATAACTAGACATCTGTAGGTAATCATAAATGAATCCTACTTCCATAGCATGAAACCAATAGAACTAAAATGTCGACAATAAAAAACAACTTTTTAACATGTTATCTTCTGGATTATTAGGGACAGGTATGGTTTGGTCTACTACAAATTGTGCTTTGGTGCTTCTAATTGCTACTAAGTTCTGTTTGTTTCCTCTGGAGAGCACATAGATGAACAAACACTATTGAACTATGGGTAAATAATGAAGTTAATGAAGTCTTGACAAGGGAGGTGCTAAGTAAGCTAACAAGAACAAAAAATAATCATGTAGAGGCAAAGAGGAAGGCACAGGTTTCATGACTGAGAGAAAACAGTATATTGCAGGATTCCAGGATTTCCAAATCCATGAGTTGCTTGGGAATTTCCAAGTAGTTGTTGTGACTGGTACCTGAGGAGTATGGAGGATACAGTGGGATTAAAGCCAACAAGGCAATGTTAGGATGAAATGAGAAGGCATTTATAAAGCAGCAGACACAGGGAAGAATCTTTTAACTGTCTTAAATAGTGGTAAAACACACAAAAGAATACTTTAAATTAAAAAAGTAATTTTAGGGCCTAAAGGCCTCAGTGGGTAAGACATTGGCTAAAGAAGTTTAGGGAATTAGATTCAAATGAACAGAAGCCACATAAAGCTAGGCAAAATGGGACAGTAGCATGGACTTATAACCATAGTACTCATAAAGCAAAATGGGAGGCAGAGACAAGAGACATCCTGGAAGCTAGAGGTCCAGTCAGCCTGCTATACACTATGCAGTGGTAGGGGATATCAAGAGGCTCTGTCTAACATGGTAGTAGGTAAGTACCAACACAAGAGCTCTGACTTTCATACTTGTGTCATAGCATGTCCGAATCTATATTAACACAGGTGTGCATGCACATGTACACATGCATGCACGCATGTGCACAAACACACACACACACACACACCAAACAAAACAAGAGTTATTTGGGGAGTTGTGGGAGTGAAGGAATGAAAGGGGAAGAATGAGGGTTTGGGAGAAAGAGAGATAGCCTAGGGAATATGTAGAGCTAGAATATATTAGAAATGAGAAGAGAACAGGACTTGAACACAGGAAAAAAGATAAGAATGGAGAAAGAGGGTTGAAAAAGTATGTTGATATGTCATATCCTCTGTCAATTGTGGTGATTTAATCTTGGGTTTCTCTATTATACAATGATAAAATTCTTTTATGGATTAGTATATAAATGAGAATTACATCTGATGGGAGAAATACATACACCTTTAAATGGTATGTATTATATTGAGATTTAAATTATCTTTAAATTTTAAGGCAAGTTGTGCAAACTCATACTTAATGCATTGTATACAAATAGTTGGTTGGAATTGGTATAAACTGCCAAGATCATAATAAGGAAGCCAAGATAGAAGAATTCTTCCAGATTAAAGTTACTGAAGAGATTTGGCAGAAACATTTAGGTATAGAATTTTTATTCTACAATAGTATCAACAAATACACTATTGGGGCAGTTATAAAACTGAATATGTTCTTAAGATTAACAAATAGGAATTTACTGATAAAATGAAGAGAACATGTCATTTTTATAATTTCATTAATTATAGTGATGTTATGTAGAACAATATTCTTTATTTTAAAGAAATATGCACCAGAGAAAACCAGAATGACTATACATGATCCTTTTCCACTCTCTGTTATCTGAAAGCCAATCCCTAAGGCTTGTTTGTAGTGCTGCAACAGAACACCAGCTGCACCTTCCTTTCCCCCTTGTCTAATTCTTCTGGAGATATTGATTATCCCCTCCTGACCTCCCTCTCTCCCTTCCTTGCTAAATCCCAGCCTCCAGTACCATCAAGCATTCCCCAAAGATTACACCAGCTAAGAAAGCCAGTAAAACAGACAGTACACATACATCACACCCTCTGAAAATCCAGGGAAAACAGAGAAACTAAGAAGCAAAACACCTACCTAATAAAGACAAAGCCAGAAATCAGCACCTAGACCTATAACCACCCCAATCAAAGGTGTGCCTGGATGCCAGTATAAGAAAATAAGCAGTAACAGTCACAATAATATGTCTCTACTAGAGTCCAGCTATCCTATGACAGAAGGCTTGGAATAGTCCAACATAGCTAATCACAAAAAAAGACCTTAAAACCAACTATATGAAATGATAGAGGACCTTAAAGAAGAAATGAATAAATTCCTTAAAGAAATCAAGGTAACATAAACAATTAGAGGTAATAAACAAAAGTCCTGTAAAGACATCCAGGAAAACACACACATATACACACACATACGTCCAAAAAAAATGGAGGAATAAATAAATCCCTTAAAGAAAAGCATTAATAAAACAAAACAATTGAAGAAAACAAATAAAACTATTTAGGACCTGAAAATGGAAGTAATAAAGAAAATGCAGAGGGAATTTTGGATATAATAAATTATGAATTCAAACAGGAACTACAACACAATTCATGAAATGGAAGAGAGGAACTCAGGCATTGAAGATGTGATAGAAGAAATAGATATATCAGTCAAAAAATGTTATATCTAAAAAATTCCTGACACAAAACATCTAGGAAATATGAGACATTATGAAAAGATCAAATGTAAGAATAATAGGAATAGAGGAAAGAAAAGAAGCCCAGCTCCAAGGCCCAGAAAATATTTTTAACAAAATCATAGAAGAAAATTTCCCTACTCTAAAGAAGATACCCATAGGTTCAAGAAGCATATAAAACACCAAATAGTTTGGATCAGAAAAGAAAGTTCCCTTGCTATATAAAAATTAAAACTAAACATACAGAACAAATAAAGAATATTAAAGCTGCACTGGAAAAAGGCCAAGTAGCATATAAAGACAGACCTATTAGAATTACAGCTTAGTTCTCAATGGAGACTCTAAAAGCCATACAAGCCTAGATAAATGTTGTTTTCTTTTGTTGTTGTTGGGTTTTTGTTGTTGTTTTTTGTTTGTTTTGTTTTGTTTTTTGAGACAGGGTTTCTCTGTATAGCCCTGGCTGTTCTGGAACCCATTCTGTAGACCAGACTGGTCTTGAACTCAGAAATCTGCCTTCCTCTGCCTCCCAAGTGTTGGGATGTGCCATCACTGCTTGACTCTAGATAAATGTTTTAAAGATGCTAAGATATCCCAAATGCCAGCCCAGACTACTATACCTAGAAAAACTTTCAATAACTATAGATAAAATAAGGTGTTGCATGATAAATTCTAATTTAAATTGTATATATACATTATTTATTTTATATATAAAATTATATATATATATATATATATATATATATATATATACACACACACACTAAATCACACACACACACACACACACACACACACACACACACACACACACGGAAAAGTCCAACCCAAAGAATTTAAATACATTCATGAAAGCTCAGAAAATAATCTCACACCAGCAAAACCAAAACAAGTGAAACACACAAACATACTACCACTGCTACCACTACTACCATAACCACCACCATCACTATGATCAAACAACAAAATAACAGGAATCAACAATCACTGGCCATTGATTGATATCTCTCAATATCAGTGCTCTCAATTTCTCAATAGGAAGACAAAGACTAATAGAAAAAGATTATAAAAGAGAATCCATCCTTCTGCTGTATCCAAGAAATACACCTCAACATCAAGGATAGATATTATCTCAGGGTAAAAGGTTGGTAAAAGGTAGTCCAAGCAAATAGACCCAAAAAGCAATCTGGTATTACCATTTTTTTATCTAACAAAATAGACTTCAAACAAAAATTAAGCAAAAGGGGTGAGGAAGGGTACTACATACTCATCAAAGAAAAAAATACACCAAGATAAAATTTCAGTTTTTTGTTTTTGTTTTGTTGAGACAGGGTTTCTCTGTATAGCCCTGGCTGTCTCAGAACTCACTCTGTAGACCAGGCTGGCCTTGAACTCAAAAATCTGCCTGCCTCTGCCTCCCAAGTGCTGGGACTAAAGGCATGTGCTACTATGCCCCAATCATTTGTAAAAGTAAGACTATTAAATCATAAATCATATATTGACCCTCACACACTGATAGCAGGAGCCTTTAATACCCAACTTTCACCAATGTACAGGTCATCCACAAAAACTAAACAAACAAACAAACAAAATAATGGAGCTAACAGATGTTATAAACCAAATGGACCTAGCAGATATTTAGAGAACATTTCACCAAAGCACAAAAGACTATACTTTATCTTCAGCAACTTGTGGAATGCTTTCCAAAATCCACTACATATTCTGACACAAAGAAAGTCACAACAGATGGAAGAAAATTGAAATAATTCCTGGCATCCTATCAGAACACCACAGATTAAAGCTGGATATCAACAACAACAGAAACAACAAAAAGGTACAAACCTATGGAAACTACAAATCTGTACTGCATAAAAAATAGGGTAAAGACAGAAATAAGAAATTAAAGACTTTCTAGAACTGAATGTAAATGAATGTATCATATACTTAAACTTAGGGGACACTATGAAAGCAAATTCATAGGAAAATTCCTATACCAAGTAGGAAAAAGAGAAAAAATTTATATTAGCAACATGAAAGCTCTAGAACAAAAGAAGGATTAGATGGCAATAATAATAATTATAATTATAATAACAATAATAAAAAACAGAGGGCTAGAATCAATAATATAGAAACAAAGAAAACAATAAAAAGAATCAATGAAACAAAGAATTGGTCCTTTGAAAAAATTGAGAAAATCAACATTATAGACAAATTCTTTTTTTTTTTTTTTTTTGGTTTTTTTCGAGACAGGGTTTTTTTTTGTAGCCCTGGCTGTCCTGGAACTCACTCTGTAGACCAGGCTGGCCTCGAACTCAGAAATCCGCCTGCCTCTGCCTCCCAAGTGCTGGGATTAAAGGAGTGCGCCGCCACCACCCGGCTATAGACAAATTCTTATCCAGACTAACTAAAATACAATAAAAGAATATTCAAGTAATAATATCAGAAATGAAAAGGAGGACATAACAACTGATACTGAGGACATTCAGAGAATAATAAGGATATACTTTTAATACCTGTACTCCATTAAATTGGAAAAAGTCTAAAAGGAATGAAATATTTCTTGATATGTAATACTTCCTAAAGTTAAGTCAAGATCAGATTTAAGTTGGCCTATAACCCCTAGTGAAATAGAAGTAATCATTAAAATTACCCCTCAAAAAAGCTCAGAGCCAGATGATTTTAGCATAAAGTCTACTATACTTTCAAAGATTAGTTAATGCCAACACTCCTTAAATTATTTTATAAAGAATGGAAGGAATATTGTCAACTTCATTGTTGACAATGTTAGGTCATAGTTACCCCATATAGACCTAACAGAAAGGAAACTTACATTTTCCCTTGTGAACATTGATGCAAAAATATTCAATAAAATACTGAAAACTGAATCCATGAACACATTGAAAATATCATGTACTATGATTAAGTAGGTTTTATCCCAAAGATGCACAGATGTTTCAGTATATTAAAATCAATAAATGGAATCCATCATATAAACAAACTGAAAAAAGATCACACGATTATCTCATTAGATGTAGAAAAGTCCTTTGACAAAATTCAACACCCTTTCATGATAAAACTTCTGGAGAGATTAGAGATATAAGTCACATACCTAAACATAATAAAGGCAATCTTATACAAAGCTTATATCCATCATCAAATTTAATTGAGAGAAAGTCAAAGAAATTACTCTAAAAGCAGGAACGACCAAGGTTGTCTACTCTCTCCATATCTATTCAATATAGAACTTTTATTCAATATAGAAGTTTTAGCTAGAGCAGTAAAATAACTGAAATGGATACAAATTGGAAATGAAGAAGTCAAAGTGTCATTATTTGTAGATGTTGTGATCATATCCATAATGGACACTAAATATTTTACCAGGGACCTCCTACAGCTTATAAGTACTTTTTTGAAGTAGCTAGTAGCCCTCCTTTATACAAATGACAAATGGACTAAGAAAGAAATCAGGAAAACATCACCTTTGACAATACCATAAAAATAATATAAAATATCTTAAGGTAGCTCTCCCAAGCAAGCAAAAGACTTGTATGATAAAAATATTAAGTCTTTGAAGAAAGAAGTTGAAGAAGATATGAGAAGATGGAAAGATCTACCATACTCATAGGCTAGTAGAATCAACATACTAAAAAATGGTCTTCCTACCAAAAGCAATCTATAGATTCAGTGCAATCTCCATCAAAATCCCAGCACAATTCTTTACAGAATTTGTAAATTCTAAACTTCATATAGAAAATCAAAACCCCAGGATATCTAAAACAATCCTGAACAAGAAAGAAATGGTGAATGCATCGCCACCCCTGGTTTCAAGTTGCAATAAAGAGCTATACTAATAAAACTGTTTGGTATTGGCATAAAAATAGGCACACTGATCAATAGAATTGAAGACCCAGGTATAAATTCACATATCTACGGACATATGAGTTTTTATAAAGAAGCCAGAAATACATAGTGGAAATAAGAAAGCATTTTCAACAAATGGTATTGATTAAACTGGATCTCTGTGTATACAAGCATGTAGATTGATCCTTATTTATCAGCCTGGACAAAACTCAAGTCCAAGTGGATCAGAGACCTCAACATGAAACCAGACACACTGAACCTGACAGAAGACAAAGTGGGGAATAGTCTTGAAAGCACTGGCTTAGGAGACAATTTTTTGAACAAAACACTGATAGTATAGGCATTAAAATTAACTTTTGATAAATGGTTCCTTGTAAAACTGAAAAGGGGGAATCTATAGAATGGCATAAGATTTTTACCAACTCCACATCAAATAAAAGACAAATGTCCAAAATATAAAAAGAACTCAAGAAACTAGCCCTCAAACAATCAAATAATTCAATATTTAAAATGGGTTACAGATCAAAAAAGTGAATTCTCAATAAAGGAATCTCAAATGTCTGAGATCAAACAACTAAATATTTAAAAATCTTATTTTAAAAAATGTGGTACAGATGTCAATAGATAATTGTAGATAGAGGATCTCAAATGGCTTAAAAATGTTCAACATCCTTAGCCATCATGAAAATGCAAATCAAAACTACTTTGAAGGTCCATCTTATACCTGTCAGAATGGCTAAGAGCAATAACGCAAGTAACAGCTCCTATAGGCAAGGATGTAGGGCAAGAGGAACACCCCTCCAATTTCAGGTGTTAGGGAAAACTTGTACAGCCACTATGGAAATCAATATAGCAGTTTTTCAGAAAATTGGGATTTGATCTAACTCAAGACCCAACTATACTACTCTTGACCTTATACCCAAGGATACTTCATACTACCACAACAACACTTGGTCAACTATGTTTGATGTGCCTTTATTCATAATAGTCAGAAACTGAAAACAACCTAGATATCCCTCAACAGAAGAGTGGATAAAGGAAGTGTGGTACATTTACACAATTGATTATTAGTCAGCTGTTAAAAATATGACATTATGAAATCTGCAGGCAAGTGGATGGACCTCAAACAAAATTTTATCCTGAGTTTGGTAAAGATAAGTATTGTATATAATCAGTTGTAAGTAGATATTAGCCATTAAGTAAATGATAACCAGGCTGCAATCCATAGTTCCAGGAATGTTTGATGAAGTGGAGTCATCTTAGGGGGAAGGTTGTTTGGATCTCCATGGGAAGTGGGAATAGTATATAGACTTTGCAGGTGGACTGGGAAGGATCAGGTAGAGCCAAGAGATGGAATCGAAAGACAAAGTTTGGTGAGAGATGGCTAATATTGGGGGTAGAAGTTGGGGGACAGGGTGGAAGTTTAATGTAGTGGAAACTTCCTAGAATCAATGAGAGTGATTCTGGTGAGGACTCCTAGTAATGGAATCTGGAGTAATGGAGAAATGGAGATACAGAGTCTGAACAGTCCTTGTAGCCAGATGTGGCAGGGCAGGTTGCATTTTTTTTTTTTTGAGTTGTTGCCCAAGGATATCCCATGGAGATTCCCCAAACAACTCCAGGCTGATGCTAGGACAGCGAGTTGCTCCACAGATTGATAACAGGATCTCATTGCTGGTAATAACATCTACACAGTTCATTAAATGTGAAGATGTTTATCTGGTCCTTATATAGATGGCAGGGCCCCATTGCTGCTGATAATATCCACACAGGTCACTGAATGTGGAGATGTTGAGTTGGTCCCTATATGGGGTCTTCACCTCTATTTTCTAGTCTCTTTAATGCAGAAAAATACCCTGCAGTCTACAAAAAATAGAGAAGCATGGATACCAACTTAGCCACTAAACCTTTAGCCAACAATATGTCCTGCCTGCAAGATGTTCTGGGGCAATGGCGCCTCAGACTTTTTGAGAGTGGCCAATTAATACCCGATTTAACTTGAAGCCCATGCCTCAAGAGAGAGCCTATGCCTAACACTGCTTGGATGACCAGAAAATGGAGACTGGATAACCCAGAGACCTAGGGTGGAATCAAACACGGCTGGTTAAGAAGAGTTACATGTGAAATGATTCCTGATGATATTCTGCTGTGCACATAGATCAGTGTTTTGTCCACTTATTAGAGATACTTCTTCCAGCAGTAGATGGGAGTAGGTGCAGAGACAGTCAGACATTATGCAGAGTCTAAATTGGAGGTCTCCATTAAGTCCCTCCAAGCAAGAATGGGTTGAAAGAATATAGGAGTCAGAGGACATGGAGAAATCAGGAGAGTGTGGCCCACTGAGTCAACTAATCCAGCTCATAGAGACTGAAGTGGCAAGGACAAGGGCCTCCATGGATCTGCAGCAGGTCTTCTGTGTATATGCCATGGCTGTTAGCTTGGTGTTTATGTGGGACTCTCAACTGTGGAGCATGCATGTCTGATTCTTTTGCCTGCTCTCGGGACTCTTTTCCCCCTGTTGGGTGGCTTTGTCTAGTTTACTTGTGGGGACTTTTTGCCTTGTCTTATTGTATTTTGTTTGTTTGTGTTCAGTTATTATCTTTTTGAAGACTGCTTTTCTGTAATGGGAGATGAAGAGGAGATGGATCTAGGGGAGAGAGGAAGAGGAGAGGAACTGAGACAAGTGGAGGGAGGGGAAACTGTGGTCAGGATGTATTGGATGAGAGAGTAATCCATTTTTGAAGAAAGAAGGAGGAGGAGGAGGGGAAGAAGGAGGAGAAGGAGGAGGCCCAAAGTCATTTGAGGTAAAATTATATCTTATTGACAACTTATTTTAAATCCTTCAAAAGGTTTGTATAGAAAAATTTTGCTGATAGGGATAATATACTAAAAGCTAACTTGAAAATATAAGCAAATGATTAAAAACATTGCTATTCTATTCTTGTAGCTTTTCTGTAAGTCTGAAGTTAAAGAAAAGCTGTTTCTATATAAAGTCCTTGCTCGGTATTTAAAGACATTAGAGAAATGTCAACAACACAGAACCTTTCCAAGCAGAAGATAGTTACTAGTGTTGTTCCACTTACTTTCCTTTTTTGAAGCAAAAATTGTCGCGATAACAAGCAGAAAAAAATGAGCACATCTGTGTCTGTGTAAAGAAGAGCAGTGACACAGACTAAAGGGATTCAATCATCCCTTAAGTTAAGAAGTAATGCTCAGAGTATACTGTTACCCCAGGGACAGCATGATGGCTCTCTGCTTTGACTTTTCTGCATGCTTTCTGAAATTCAGCTAGACCTAGAAATTAAAGTGTATTGCATGATTTTGTTATCTATGAAAGGTCCAAGATGTTAAATTGTTATTTTAGTTTCTATAGGAAAGCAAGACCCATCAGGGTTTGTCACATATCAGATGTCCAAGCTGGTCATGAAGGACTTGACTCATCTCGTTTTGATTTGGTTAAAATTCCCATAAAAATGTCATTTTAATGGTGTCATTTGATGGGAGTTCTGATAAGCTATTCAAAAGTCTTTCAAGAGTCTCATTGCAAGATCACTAAGTAATCTATATGGGTCAATATTGCTAAAACGTGATACTAGAGAGTAAAAGTAGCAAAAAAAAAAAAAAATTATAACCTAGATCTGTAATGCTCTTACTTTGTCTTGCAGCCATCCTTACAAAACTGAACAAAAATCAGTGCCAGGGAAGACTGGAGATTTGATTTGAACAGAAACTTGAAGTACATACTGGAGAGACATGGGATACTATGATGGCCTTTCATCACGTTTACTTTTCTTCAGATATTTGTATCTGGAAGTTCATCTTTAAGGCTTTAATCTAATATTCCCTGGTAAACAGAAGCAAGGAAAAATATGAAAAATAGTAATCCAAAACTGGGCATCAAAACAAAACAGGGTAGATTTGGAGAGATGGCTCAGTTAGTAAAGTGATTGCTGGGCAAGCAAGAGAGCCTGAGTTTGGATCCTAAAAATATATATGAAAAAAAAAATCTGGACTCTTTGTAGGCACCTTGAACTCTACTGAAGAGGAAAGGGGAAAAGGTAGACTCCCAAGATGTTTCTCACTACTCAATCTATAAATGCTGGGTTCTGTGAGAGAGTCTGTCTCAAAATGTAAAATGCAAGTAAGTGACAAAGACTGTGTATCAACCTCTGGCTTCAGCAGTCACATATGCACCATACACACACACATATGCATATACCCATGCAAATAAAAATCTAAATGCAAAAAAAAATATTGGAGCAAATTGTTTGTGTATATGTCTGTGTGTGTGTATGTACTCACGTGCCCCTGAGAAAGAACAACATTCTGGAGTGAGGGCTTCAGGCCCACTAGTCACTCAAGGGAACCTGCTTGAGAGGTCTCAGGAGCTAGTGGACCTGGCTCTCCCATATCTACCTCTTCTCTTATGCATTCTACTTTTATATTTCCCTGCCCTCCCCTACTTTTCATTATTCCCCTACCCCATTTAAAAGCCCTACAAATATAAATTTGATACCTTGAAACTCTGCACTAAAGTGGGTGCTGTCAATTATGCTGTTAACCCGTTGCAATTTCAAGAAGTTTTCCTTTCTCAATGCCTTCTTTTCAGTTTTTTTTTTTTTTGCAGAGAATAAATCTTTAGTTCCATAGTAATAACATACTTTCCTTCAATCCCTTCGATAGAAAAGGAAAAAAACAGAGTACTATTTTCATTTTGAATGACTTCCAGTTGTAACGCTTCAAATCCCAAGAAGATAAAATTATTTAAAAATAACTTTTTATGTCCTTGCATGGAAAAAGAAAAGCAGCACTTAACCACCATTGTTCAGGTCTGTCCTTCCCACCCTTTACTGGGGGAAAAACATGGCAAGTTGGATAGGAAGACTTCTCTGGAGACAACCAATTAGAAGAGAATTTGTGAATTGCTCTAACTCTAGACAAATGGCTAATAACATGACAAATTAATATAATCATTCATGGAAAAAATGTTTGCATGGTTCTGCCACAAGACAGACTGGAATACCAAGGGTATATAGAGCCCATGGTCTCTCATCTCCGGTAACTTATATTCTCATGAGTTTTATGATATCATTAAAAATATTAAAGAATCAGTCAGTATGGCATGGGTCAGTCAGTAAAGCACTTACAGTGTAAATGTTAGTGCTTGAATTAGAATCCCCAGGGCCTTCCTAAAGCCAATAGATGCTGCAGATATCTGAGATTGCACATGCGTGTGCATACACACGCACACATTTTATAAAACTTAAAAAAGACAAGATAAGAATGTGATTCAGTAAAATCACAGTAACTGTATTATTTGCATGAGCTTTTTTTTTTTT
>JADRCC010273467.1:0-12638 GCA_019843855.1 Hylomyscus alleni | reverse complement strand
AACATAACATAACATAACATAACATAACATGTATTAACAGTCATCAGTTATTGATTTCTCTCAATATCAATGGTCTCAATTTCCCAGAAAAAAAAGACAAAGAGTAACAGTATTGGACTGAAAACATTATTGAGGTTTCTGTTGCATACAAGACATATAACTCAACATCAAGAATAGACATTACCTTAGAGTAAAGGATTGTAAAAAGATATTTCAAGCAATTGGATCTAAGAAAGAAGAAGCTGATGCAGCATTTTTAATATCTAACAAAATAGACTTCAAGCCAAAATTAACAAAAAGAGATGGGGAAGGACACTACATGCTCATTAGAGGAAACATTCACCAAGAAGACATTTAAGTGCTTAACTTCTATGACCCAAACACAAGGGCAACCACTTATGTACTTGTGCTACTACAGCTTACATCACATATTGATACTCACATATGAATAGTGGGAGACTTCAGTTCTCAACTCTCACCAAATCATAGGTCATCCATACAAAAACTGAACATAAAATATTGGATCTAACAGATGCTATAAACTAAATGGACGTGACAGATATTTAGTGAACATTTCACCCAATCAGACTACAAAATGTGAAAATATTTTTACTTCATTTTAACTTCATATCTGGTAGAAGAATACTGTCCAAAATTTATAAAGAACTCAAGAAGCTAGATATCAAAAAATCAAATAATCTATTTTAAAAATGGGGTACAGTTCTAAAGAGAAAATTCTCAATAAAGGAATCTCAAATGGCTGAAAAACACTTTAAAAAAATGTTCAGTATCCTGAGCCATCAGAAAAATGCAAATCAAACTACTTTGAGAGTCCATCTTACACCTGTAAAAAGGGCTAAGATCAATAATACAAGTGACAGCTCATACTGACAACAATTTGGAGCAAAAGGAACATTTCTCCATTGCTGGTGGGAGTGCAAACTTGTAGATCTACTATGGAAATCAATATGGCAGTCTCTCAGAAAATTTTGAATCAATTTATCTCAAGATCACTTATACCACCTTGAACATATACCTAATAGATGTTCCATCCTACCACGAGGACACTTGTCCATTTATGTTCATTGTGGCTTTATTTGTAATAGCCAGAAATTAAAAACAACCCAGATGACCCTCAACCAAGAAATAGATAAAGAAAATGTGGTATATTTACACAATGGAGTATTACTCGGTTGTTAAAAAAACATGACATGAAATTTGTAGGCAAAGAAATACAATTAGAAAAAAAAATCATCCTGAGTGTGGTAACCTAGACACAGAAAGACAAAGGAGGGATGAATTCACTTATAAGTAGATATTAGCTATTAAGTAAATGATAATCAAACTGTTATCTACAGAGCCAGAGAGGTTAGCTAAAGAGTAGCGCTCTGAGGTAGGGTAGGGGAAGCTCATTGATCTCCCTGGAAAGGAGAAATAGAATAGATTTTGCTACTGCAGTAGGGTAGGTAGGGACAGAAACAGGAGGCATCAGGTAGGGGGTTTGGAGGGAGAGAGTACAGAGAGAGATAGATAAAGTTGGGGGTTATTTAGGGGTGGTATGGAAACCTAGCCCAATGGAAACTTCCCATAATCTATGATGGTGACCCTACTTAGGACCCCTAGTAATAGAAAATATGGAGTCTGAACTGTCCATTTTTTGGCCAATGTTTTCTATGTTGATCTCCAAAAAGACCAGGCTGATGCTAAGACAGACTGTCATTCCCCAAAACTGACAGTGGGACTCCATTGTTGAGGATAATGTCTACATAGCTCATCGAACATAGGTTGAATTGGTTCCTGCATGGGACCCTCACCCCTATCCTCTAATTTCTTTGGTGCAAAAAAGTACTCTGCAGGCTTTGTACACCAACCAGGCACAAAATCCTTGATCTACAATCTGACTTGCCTGCATGATGTAATGGAGCAATAGTGGCACAGAACTTGCTGAGGTGGCTAGCCAAAGTCTGGTTATCCTGAAGCCCATACCATTAGAAGGAGCCCATGCCCAGTACTGCCTGGTTAGCTAGGAACTGGAGACTGGATAGCATACAAACATAGGGTAAAATCAAACACAACAGGCAAAATAAGCAATGAAATAATCCCTAGTGATATTCTGCTATACCCATAAATTGGTGCTTTGTCCAGCCATCATCAAAAAGTGTTCCTCTGGCAGCAGATGAGACTGGGTGCAGTGACCCACAGCCAGACATTATATGGAGAAAGAGTCTAAACTGGAGGTCTCCATTGTGTCCCCCCACCCTGGAGATTAGGGAACCCTGTGGAAGAGGGGAAGAAAGATTGTAGAAGCCAGAGAGGATGGAGAACACTAGGAGAACATAGCCCACTGAGTCAGTTAAGCTGGGCTCATATGTGCTCACAGAGACTAAATTGGCAAGCATCCAGGCCTGCATGACTCTATACCGCTTGAGTATGTTTTGGGTCTTAGCTTGATGTTTCAGTGGGACCCCCTAACAATAAGAGTAGGCATGTTTCTGACTCTTTTTGCCTGTTCCTAGGACTCTTTACCTCAGATTGGGTTGTCTTCTCTAACCTTGATAACAGAGCTTTTTGCCTTGTCTTATTGTATCTTATTTTGTCTTGTTTGGTTGTTGTCTCTTCAGTCCTGCTCCTTTCTGAAGGGAAACTGTGGTAGTTTAAATATGCTTGGCCCAGGAAGTGGCACTATTTGGAGGTGTGGCCTTGTTGGAGGAAGTGTGTCACTGTGGGTGTGGCTTTAAGACCCTCCTCCTAACCACATGGGAGCCAGTCTTCTCTTAGAAGCCTTCAGATGAAAATGCAGAACTCTCAGCTCCTCCTGCATCATGTCTGCCTGAATGCTGCCATACTCCCACCTTGATGACAATGGACTGAACCTCTGAACCTGTAAGGCAGCCCTGATTAAATGTTGTCCTTGTAAGAGTTGCCTTGGTCATGGTGTCTGCTCACAGCAGTAAAACCCTAACAGAAGTCGAGGGGGAGTAGATCAGGAGGAATGGGGAGTTAGAGAGGATCTGGGAGGAGTGAAGGGAGGGGAAGCTGTGGTCAGGATGTATTATATGAAAGAAGGATCTATTTTCAATAAGTAAAAACTAAAATAAAATAAACTTCAATGTCTCTTTCCCTGTCTCTGTTGTCTATTGATCTATATATACCCCATTGATTCTGTTTCTCTGGAGAATCTTAAACAATAAACATTTGTTAGATTCACAGATTTTACTTTCTGCTAGAAATACTAGAAAATCTGTTATTCTTAGAATTTTTTATGCAAAACATCACCTTCATTTTCCAGCTGTGTTATGCCATGACCACGAGTGCAGCATACAAGTAATCAGTGTAAAAAATCTAGGCACATCACTCACTAGCCATGGGCTCAGTGCTGATAATACGTACTCCCTTAGGACCCTAGTCCCCTAACTAATGAACAGGGAATGAGCAGTGTGCCATATGAAGATGGGTCCTTGCATTAGACCATGGGACACACAGCATAACCTGATACCAAGTAAACGCTACTGATACTGTTACTAGGGCTCCTCCACTCCTCCCAATTCTTTTTTAAAACGAGTTATTAATTAGGTTCAAGCAACATCTCTAAAGCAATGTATGATTGGCTGGTCGACCTTCTGCTAGGGAGCTGGAGATGGGAGATGATAATAAGTGTCCTTACCCTTCAGGACTCAGAGTCAATTGAGAGGAGACAGTGCCACATGCTTCGAAAGCCACAAGACAAGGCTGTATAAATCAAAGCTCTCTCAAGACTTCAAGGACCTATCCAAATCCTATCTCCTTCAGGAAACCTTTCCAGATCTGTGTAGCAGAAATTAATCTCCCAACTCCCATATCCCCAGGGCCTTTGGCTTGTACCTTCCCTATAGTACTTACCACTATTTACCTTGTATTAGAGTGATTTATGCGCATGTCAGCCTCTCCCGATAGAACGTGAGTTCCTGAGGACAGAAATATTTATGAAGGGCCTTCCTATGACTTTGGCTATTGTATGAAGGACCAACTTAATAACACCCATAATCCACTTCACCTTTTACAGTGATTTTATAGTAAAATAATTAAAATTAAGTATAATTTTAAAAAATTACGCTCACATCTTCATGCTTATAGCCAGCATCTTTTCTTTTTTTTTCACACTCATTTTATAGAGCTGGGTAAGAGACAGATAGATTGCTGTGACCTGTACAAGGTCATCAAAGTTAATATTGGGGCTAAGCCTCAAGCCCAGGCCATTTGTGCTCAGCAGTCCGAGGCTGGGACTTAACCCGTGGAGTTGTGTTGCTGATTCCTAGTCCCATTAAGTCACCCTTGGTGAGCAATTCCGCATCCCACTGCACACAAGCAGTTTGGCTTCCTTGTCATGAGTGTGTTTTAGTAAGTTTTCTCCCTGTGTCAACATAAAAGGAAGCCAGATGAGACAAACTGCAATCTTAAGAGTCCTTATGGACTGGCTGCGAGTCCTGCCCTGCTGATTTTTGGGTTATGCCTTTGAAGCAATTTCCCCCAACAAAACCATGGGGCATCAGTGATTAGAACTGGATGTACTTGAACACCAATGTTTCTACCCTTCCTTCCTGGGATTTCTCAAGGCCTGCGGTGACACCAAGAGACAGCTCAGTTACCGAATGTTGGCAGATGGGGGTCACTGAGATTTTGAGAGGAGGAAGACGACTGCCCAAGGCCACTTACTGCCCTAATCTGAACCCAGAACTGGTTGATGCTGAAGACTTCCTGTGAAGTTTCTTCTTGGAATAGGAGGGACAGGTTCATCTAAGCTAATCATTAAAAAATGACAAGACCAAAGAATACCCTTTGAGATTAGCACACAGGATATAAGCTGTACATGATATCTAAGCCTCTGTAGTCACACTGACTAATGGACAGAGTGCCAGGAATCCTTCATCTTCCCATCCTTGTGCCTTCACTGCTGCTCTGGCTCCCACTGGGAATATCTTCTCTTTTTAGCACTGACTAAACTGGAGTTCCTATTTCAAGGTCTCACTGGACTGGATAAATTAAGCTGGACCAAACCTGTAATTTGACAAAAGCAAACTTGGTGCACCAGACTTAGCCAGTGGAGGAGTCAGAGGCAAGGATAACTAGGCAGGAGAGTGAGGATAGGGAAACCAGGAGGACTAGGTTTTACTAAGGAATGCACACAACCTGTTGAAAGGTGAGAAGCCAGGAAGGTTTTCAAATAGGCAGCTAGGCCATATAGTATGACTTACATTTTAGGAAAGGAAATAAGAAAAAGAAAATAAATATATGAGATTGCTTGTTGGACTCTGAATGGGTTTATTTTACAGCACTGGAATCCTGGCCCTGGCTAGTAGCAGTGGACTAGAGATGAGAGTAAAGGAAAGTGGTGAGTTAAACAGGGTAGCCTGGAGTTGTTTTTCTATTAGAATCCTGTTGAAGATAGCACAGCATGAAAAGAAGCATTTAGGATGAGGAAGGCAGTATGGGCTGTGAAACTCAGCTCAGCTACCTTCAGAGAAGTTGATTTTAAATTCCATGAGATTATACTTCTTCACCTGTGGAATAGTAATGAGAGTACTTAGAAATAAGACATGTGATTGATCAGTTAGTAACTCCCATAAAAGAGGGTGTGGATGGACATTTGAACTAAGTACAAGTGCTCAGTTCTGCCCCCTGTTAGATGTTTGAATTGGGAAAATGACTGAACCTAGGCACCTGGTAAATCTCCTTAACATGAGCAAAAAAAAGACTTTCTGAAATCTGTTGTAATAAGCATTCTAATGAGGTAAATGCTTGTGGCATGGTTAGTTAGCTTGTGATGGGTATGAAGGAACACTCACAGAGAACACTTGGTATTAGCACCATTATTGGCGATCTGTGTACCCACTGCTAAGTCAACTTCCATTCCTACTCCACTTCCTCTAATACTGTAGAATCTTTGGAAGACTACTATTCTTTTTCCTAGACTTCTTTGCAGCTAGGAGTTGCCAGGGGACAGAGCCTCGGCTAATAAAATAAGAACTTGTCTGCTGGTAGATTCTGGGAAGGGAAGAGTCTCAGTCAGTGTCTTCTGAGGCTCTTCTGTCCCCTACTTTTGTCATCTTTAATTCAAGGATGATGCCTAAATCTGGTATGGTCATCTAGGAAAATGAAGAAAAGGTCAAGAGAGTCAAGAAGACAACATCTCAGCTCTGGGGACCTACAGTTCTACTTGATGCCCATAGTCATACATCTGCTTAGTCTTAGTAAGAAGAATAGGGACTACCTACCCATCTCAAAATTTTTAGTCCAGAAATGCTCCTGTCCAAAGGAAGAACAGGGACAAAAAAGTGGAACAGAGAATGAAAGAAGGGTCATCCAGGGACTGCCCCATCTGGGGATCCATCATATCTGCAGACACCAAACCCAACACTGTTACTGTGGTCAAGAGGCACTGGCTGACAGAAACCTAGTGTGGTGGTTCCTTCAGAGGTCTAGTCAGCAACTGACCAAAGCAGAAGCCAACCATCAGGATGAATTCAGGGAACCCAGTAGGGAAGCTGGCAGAAGGACTGAAGGAGTGGAGGGAGATTACAACCCCATTGGAAGAACCACATAGGCTGGCCTGACCACTCAGTCCTCCCAGAGTCTAGACCACCAACCAAGGAATGTACCTGGAGGGATCCATGGCTCCAGATACATATGAAGCAGAAGATGGCCTTGCCTGACTGCAATGGGAGAGGAGGCCTTGGTTCTGGGGAGGTTTGATGCCCCAGTGTAGGGGGATGCTCGAGCAGAGGGGCAGGAGAGTGTGGATGGGTGGGGGAGCACTCTCATACAGGCAAAGGGGAGGAAGGAGGGTGGATGTGAGATGGGGAGGTTGGTGGAGGGGTTAACTGGGAAGTGGGATATCATCTAAGATGTAAACAAATGGAATTATTAATAAAAAGAAAAAGAAAAAGAAATTCTTCATACCATTCCCTGCCTTTTACATGCATCTCACCAGGTAGACATCTCTGTCTCTGTCTTTGTCTCTGTCTTTCCCCCCATCTCCCTTTCCCCTCTTTCTGTGCTTAGCTTCTTCAATACCATCTCAATATTCATAAGTCTTTCGGGGATGTCAGGTACCCCTCATCTATAAGCCACATGATAGTGTCTTGATTACCAACTTAGTGGGTTCTAGAATCACCGTAGGAACCAACTTCTGAGTAGGTCTGTGGGGGAATTTCTAGATTAGATCAACAGAATTAGGAAGGCACACCCTAAATACACAAGGAGCATTCCAGTGCAGTGTTGGGTCCCACAGTAAGTGAAAAAGGAAGTGAGCTGAACATTAACAGGAGTGGCTCAGTTTTCTGAGTGCTGATACCATGTGACCAGTCACTTCAAGGTTCCTACATCATGGCTTCTCTGAGAAGATGGACTACACTCTCAACTAAAATAAAATCCCAGGAAAACTAATCCTGTTTCCTTTTCTTTGCTCTCGTTAGGTGCCTTTTCTCAGCATCATGTAAAGTAAATCGAAAGGACCTATCTCCATCCTTAACATGCATCAAGAAGGGATGGCCCTTCTTGAAATGCATGCTTTAAGTACTCTGTATTCTTTAATCCTGTTTTCAAATGGTTATTAGTTTGTTACTGCTATTCATAGCTGACCTTCTTGGGACAAGCTAAGCTCCCAATAGACAGTATTTCTGAATGAAATGGGTGCATGCCGGGTACACAGTGTAGTCTTACACAAATATTAGATACTATTTTTATTTCAAATGTTCAGTCCATTCACACAACATATGTATGTTGAGAATCTGCTGTGTCTGGCTTCAGGGTTAATAGCACAAACTCTGATGATAAACAATGTGGGATCTTTGGGAAAATATATTAAGTTTCTTCATCATTCACAAAAGTAGTAACAGTGTCAGACAGGGGGTAATTATGCAATTTTTGCTTATTGATGTTATTATGATTAATCAGCCTATTAGTCTCTGAATACATTCCTAATCCTATCATATATAACCTATATATCTATCTATACATCTGCAGTGTTTAAAAAAGCCTTCAAATGAAACTCATTTAAATTCATTTATACTTAAGTATATTAATGTTCATGCATAATTCATACTAACAAACATTTTTTTAATTGATTTTCTTTGGCCATTACAGCAAGAATTCCACCTCAGCTCTATTGTAACTGGGGAAGCATTGTGACCACAGCAAAGCTAGAAACAAGAGTAACTGAAGTGCACTAGAAAATGTTATTTTAAGATCAACTGGGTATCTACTCTGATTGCCCTAGTTTTTACACTTGGGGAGCCTGCACTCACTGAGTCTCCAGTATCAAAGTCAACCCTTTTTTGCTGGCCCATGGGGAACCCCAGGTGTCAGCTTCCTTTCAGCTAACCATGTAAGAAGCACGTAAGGCTGTGTCTGAAACCCTGAGTCTTGTACTAGAGTTGTGATCTTCCCGGATCTCAGTTTACCTTGAACAACTTGGGATACCAAGAGTGTCTCTGGGCCCCAGTGATATCAGAACTTTACTGAGTTCATCTATGTCCAGTGTGGAGTAAACCCCAGTCTGTTTTAATCATCACATCCCCGTGTGTCACCACTCCATGTTCTCTGCTGTGCTCCTTCAACACAGCAGGGCTGTGCCCCCACCTTCCATACTACAGCTTTCTTCACTGACTAAGATCCTTTTCGTCCTGCAACAGGTATCACAGAAGACACTAGGCTGAGGCATGTGGCAGGATATGATCAATGTTCATAGGGTTCTTAAGCTTTGAGGAAAGCAAACAATGACATTCTATGACCAGATTACCTAAAGGACCCCTGTCCAATACACCCATACATGCTATTAATATGGAGTCCTTGACATGCCTTGACATAAAGGTGTAAGGTGTAAAGCTCAGTGTAAGGGTGTTCTGGCAAACATCTAAGGGAGATAATCCTAGTCCCTTTAAATTGATTAGAGTCATTAGACCATTGTTGAGTTAGAGAGACTAATTGTTGTTAAGAAGCTACTATAGGCTAACATGACTGTATGGGAAGTACATTTATCGGCATATTTAGCCCTTACTAATATATATTAACTCTTATTACATAGTTCTATGGAATAGATACTAGCCTCCATTTTATACAGAGGCAAACTGAAAAAGAGAGCTCATGTTACTTGCTTTAGGTTAATCAGCTAATCAAGAGAAGCTATGGATTTGAATTTGATGACATAGTTTACCTGTTTGCCAATGATTTGCTGAAAATGAGATGAGGAAAATGGAACTGGGGGGAGGGTGGGTGAAAGAAAGAGTGAGGGCCAGGGCTGAAGGGAAGCCATATTGTTTATGTTTTGTATTTTTATACAGGGTCAGTCCACCATGAACACCCTGCCAGGTGCACACCAACACAGGAAAAGGGTATGCACACACTTTCATTTGCAGAGTGAAAATTACTGGGTCGTACAGAAATGCTTCTTCTGACACTAAAAGGTTTGATCACCTACTTCCCATGAATTCCTTGTGGAAAGCTGCTGTCTGATCAGCCTTCCTAGATCAGAGTCCAAATTCCAGTACATAAGTTGTCAGACATCAATCTGTGTGGAGCATCAGATGCTTTATCTGCTGTGGGACTCCTGATGTCTCATTTCAGAGGACGATGATTAGAGATCACAAAGTAAGGTATAGATCTAGTCCATCATTTAAGCTAAGAAACGCGAGACTATGTCTGTAGTCTGCTAACGGTTGTGCTGGAGAGCAGGTGCAGATAGATATTACCAGAGCAATCCGGACTGCTGTGTCCACCAGGTGTGATCTATGAGACTTGTCTGTCTCAGTTGTTTCCACTCAGCAGGCATCTGCCAGCACTCTTCTCCACTAGCAGTATTTTAAGCGCAATTAAACCCAACTTCCAAAAGTAAGCCATGGTGTATCATTGAAAATGTTTCCAGCATGTTGGGCTCATAGGCAGACACTGCAGCCAGGCTTCTATTAGTCATCCTACGTTTGTAGTCTCCAACTGGCAGGATGACCAACAAGTTGAGACTAGTCAGAAAACAAGCTGCTTCTTAGGGTAGTACCTGAGAGAGTTTGCTCAAAGGGATGGCAAGGGAAGCTGAGTGCTTAAAAATAAAATAGAACAGCT
This sequence comes from Hylomyscus alleni, assembly GCA_019843855.1. Lineage (NCBI taxonomy): Eukaryota > Metazoa > Chordata > Mammalia > Rodentia > Muridae > Hylomyscus > Hylomyscus alleni. Next base: position 2,546 of record JADRCC010273467.1, on the reverse strand, counting down.
GTAGCATAGATGATGGGAAGGGCAAATATCAAGCAACAGAAGAGGACAAGTTAAGAGTCCAGTTATTAGCCGTCCCTGATCAGAGAGCCCAGAAAATGCCAGCAGCATAACACCTCTTCAGCAAAACCTGCAGAGCACTGCAGAGGGCTGCAGCAAGGATGAGGAGAGCAAGTCTAGAATTTAGTTGGTTCTCAAGAATGGCACATGCTTTTAAATTCTCACTTCTCTTTTTTACCTCTTTGGTAGGGCTGGTAAAGAACTAAGGATCCAGTTGTTTATAGTTTATGCTTATAGCATATGAGGTACTGGACAAAGCTGATGGCCATTGATGCTTATCTAATTGTTGGATGGGCCCTTTCTTCTTTTCTCCATTACTGTCCTGTTCTCTCCTTCCTTTTCTCTCTCACCATACCCTTCCTTTTTCTCCCTTTCTCCCTTTCTCCCTCTTTCCCTCCCTCCCTACTTCCCTTTCACATACTATTATTTACTCTTTTTCTTCGTTTCTTATTTCACTCCTCCCTCTTCCTCAGTTCCCTTCTCTGTCCATTCTTTCTCTTATTCACTCCAGTCCTCCATCACCCTCCTCCATTCCCTTCTTCTTTCTCACTCCTCCTTTACCTCCTCCTTCTTTTTTGATTTTTTTTCTTTCCTTCTGTTTCCCATTCCACTTTTCATTTCTGGACATCTATTGAACTAGCAACTGAAGATATGGTAATAAATACCTACCTGGGTTTAGCTTAGGGAAAGCAACACTGAGCAGCAAATGGGCAAGGATCAGAGTCCTCCCCTCCTGGAACTCAGTTTTGTGCATGACTTTCCCTGCATCCCAGCCTTTTATCCTGACTTCTCAGACTGGGTAGGCTTTTACCTTGCCTACCCAAGCTAGAGCCTAAATTACTTTTGACTTTCCCTTTGTACTCTGTGTGTTCCTAAGTCTGGGAGTTTCTTTGGTTTTTTTTTCTACCCACACACTTCTCTTAATTCTCAAAGTTATTGTGCAAGCTCAGGCCTTCATGATCTCACCTCAGTACTATCGACATGCCCATTTGTCTCCATTTTCCCTCAGAGTCATTCCTTCTCAATTAGGCTAGAATAATCTCAAACTATCTCTGCTTCGTTGATAAAAAGGCCTATTGTTGAGTGTATATCTCCTCATCCCTTGAATGCCCCAGCCTTAGATTTGCAAGGCCCACTACATAAACCTTCCTTACAATGTGGTATGCCCATCTCCATCTTCAATTGTGCTGGCTAGCAGTTGGAAGGGAAGGAGGAAGAGAACCTGGTCAAGATGAAGTCACATCAGTCAACTTGACACTGATGTAATTTGTGAGGAGGAAACTCAATTGAGAAAATAACCTGACTTGATTATGATTATGGGCAAGCATGTAGGACAATTTCTTGATTGTTGATTTACTTAGGTGTGCCCATTCCACAGCAGGCAATATCACCATGGTGGGTAGTTCTGGATGGTTTTGAAAGGCCAAACCTACTCCATCTTGGAACTGGCTTCCATTTTTAAAATGGGCCTGAGAACTTGACCTGCAGCTTAACCCAAGATACATCCAAGTTCCAGAAAGAACCACATAGCTTGTCTCTGGCCCATACTCCAGAGCTTCTCCCGAAATATCCCCTAACAACAACCAATAAAGATTTGCCTGGTAGTTCCAGATGGACTTTCAGATTGTTTGTGATTGTTCATGATTTTGCTCTAGAGCATCCACCGGTTGGCTTATAATAATCATTCAATTAGATGCTTGCCAGAGTAGAAACTCCCTCACTTGCTCACCAATTCCTATAAAACCTGTCCTTCTGAGGGCTTGGGGCTTAACCCTACCATCCTGCAGTGAGCCCAGGCTAGAGCTTGAATAAAGACCTTAGTGTGATTGCATTGAAATCAGCTCCTTGGTTGTCTTTTGGGGTTTGTGAACACTTCCTGAACAGGCACAACAGTATAAGATACTGGGATGAGAAAACCATGGGGAGAAAGCCAGCCAGTCAGTATCCCTCTGCCATGGCTTTTGCTTCAAAGTTCTTTCTTCTAGGTTCCTGTCTTGAGTTACTACCTAGACTTTACTCAGTGCTAGATTATAATCTGTGAGTGAAATACATACTTTCCTCTCAAAGTTGATTTTGTTCATGAACATTCCTTTGTTCACATGAACATTTTACTTTGGCAAAGTTTGATCACTACTGTCCCCAGCATCTAGCAGAAGACTTTGCATATTATATATGTTGAATAAATAATTGTGTAAACTATTTTATGCCCATGAGGACTGAGCATAGAGAGTTTGATAACATGTGCAAGGCATGAGTAATGGAAGAAGAATTTTCCTAAAGACTTGATGTTTGCCAATAACACAGTAATACTGTACACAGTATACTGGGGCAAAGGATTTGGTCTTCAGGGTTCCTATAGGGAATGTCTTAGGAGAGCATGCAAAGGGAATGGAGTTCTTCTTTAAGCTAAGCTAACATAGGATTAACACTAATCCTATGCTAAAGCTCTCTCTCTCTCTCTCTCTCTCTCTCTCTCTCTCTCTCTCTCT
>JADRCC010273446.1:0-13194 GCA_019843855.1 Hylomyscus alleni | reverse complement strand
GAAACCGTGGGAAAGGAGGGAAATGGAAATGGAGAGGAAAAAGACAGCGGAAGGAAGCTGTGCTGAGCTCAGGAAGGAAGCTGTGCTGCGCTCAGATGCCCCGTCAGGATGGTGTGTGCTGCTGCAGATGATCCCACGCATCTCCTCATCCAGAAGGCAGTGACATATCTTGGTGATTGTAGGGCCACTTAGACTATATTGGGCTTCTACGTTTCTTTCCTTTCCCTCAACCCCAAGTCTTTCAACTAGTACATATCTGAGACCCAAAGGGGTTAAATAGCTTGCCTTGGCCACACCAGTCACTCCATGTTTAGGAAGTGAAGTATGGAAGTATGCTAGTCTTCTCATGACTATTTCAGCAAATGTGAATGATGTCAGAAAAGATTTCTGTAGAAGGACTCAGTGACATACAAGGTTTCTTATGACTTAAAATTTAGTCTAGATTCATGAATTTGCAGAGACATCTCAGATAGATAGATAGATACATACGTAGAGAGAGAGACAGAGACAGAGACGTAGAGATAAATAAGATCTGTGTGTGTGTGTGTGTGTGTGTGTGTGTGTGTGTGTGTGCGCGCGCCTGCCCATGCGCGCCTACCTGCCTGTCTATCTCCCCCCCTTCCCTTCTTTTTCTCTCAACATGGATACCTAAGAGCATCATGAAGTATTTTCCACTTAAAGCAACAATTAGCATTGCTTCTGAGAGCTTTATAGTGTCGTATGTAAGCTGCATGTTTGAGTGATTGTTTGTCAGCTAACAGCCACAGTGTTAGTTACATATGAAATGGTAGCTTGGTGAAATTACATTGCACCTCCCCACTGAACCAAAGCTTAAGCAAGCATCTTGTTGCAGGACCCTCATTTTCCTGCTGTCAAACTGACTGATATTTTAATTTTTCTGCCCTGTAGAAAACTTCAATCTCTTATCCAATAGATAAATGAGTGAACCCCCAGGAAATGCAGCAGAATGTTTCTGTTTGCCAATGCAATAAATGCAGAAGCTAATAAATGTCTCCTTCCATCAGGAGGAGGCGTGTAATGAGTAAATGATGAGAAAAAGAATTCAGGGAAACAAATGATCAATTCAATCTAAGATGACAAACAATTTCTTAATAAGTTGGCCTCTATTTGAAGGGGCTTTCACCAGGCAAGGAGAGTGCCTGTTGAAACTCAGCCTAGCACGGAACTATTTCCATCTCCCTGCTGATGTATTTGGTCTGGGTACATTTGGGTCACACTGAGCAATAAACTGAGATTCAAGTGCAGCCTCATTATTGCACACTTTCTTTTGCTCTGTGATTTCTGCAAATGTGTGCTAGCAAAAGAAATCATTTTAAGACCTAATTCACACTGTTTACCCCAGGTTCCATTCATATCCTATATTTATCTTTTTAATAAAGGCCGTATTTCAAAAGTACAGATCAAGTCTCTTTCCTGAGAGATGTGTTCATGCCACAGGTTTTCACAAGAACGCCTTCCCTGTGGGGCCTGTGAGCTATTCTTTGTAATCCTCAGCTCCTCCCTAAGTCCCTGGTGTCTGCTTTTGTGGGGACTGACAATGCAGCAGGCTTTGTCCCTTGTGGATGGATGCATTCTTGCTTACAAGCCTTGCTTGAAAGGTCTTGGATCCGCTGTCAGCAGAATGCATAGTGTAATTAAGATACAATAAATGCGACAGGCCTTGGATGGAGCTTTGCAGCCCACATGGAAGATGTGAGAGAGTAACTTCATGCCAGAATGAAAGATCATTTGATGAGATGCATTTTGTTATCACCCTTTGTGGGCTCCTTCTAAGAACACTTCTCAGAAGCCATATGGGAAAGATTGGCTACCACATCCCCGCCATTTTCAAAGACAGATTTCATGAATATTTCTAGACTATCTTTCTTGCTTATTGTGTTCTCCATAATTATCTTTCTTTCTCCATCCTTGCCACCCTGTATCCTTTGTAATTATTTTCCCTTCCCTATCCTGCCCATCTTTTTTTTTTAAAAGAGCTCTGACACATTCTGGTGTATTCAGTAGGAATGAATGCATATCTACAGTGAAGAGTGAGACTGTTAGGTGGTGGTCAAGTTTGGGATCATCATTCAGGAAAATGCTAATGAGCCATCAGATAGAGGCTGGGCTGAGGTGATACCTCAGGGCCCTGAGTGGACTTGGCAGCATATGAAATACACTGTGGAGCTCCCAGATCCTGCACAGTGCTTTCTGAGAGAGCTATTATATCTGAAAGCTAAGACTTTTCAATGTGCCTCTCTATTCACATGCATATTTCTATGCCATGTCTTTCAAAAGGCCTTTCCTTTGAAATACAAAAAGGTAAACACATCTTTGAAATGGATAGGTGAGCTCTTTGCTACTTTTAAAATCTTTCTTCATTTCATATCTGTGATTTTTAACCCTTAAATTAAGACTGACTTTTCTATTCATTTGTGTAATATAATACACATGGACAAGCACTAAGAAAAAATATGTCATAGTTATTATTAACATCTGGATTTGTGCTTGCATTCATGAAGGGAAATTAAAACTTAATAGACCATCTCCCTTGAGTCATTTGCTTGGATGTTACAACTAATTTTTGTGACTGTTAAAGAAAAATATAAGATATCCATAGTTAAAAGTATGAATTTGCCAGGAACTCAGCAGTACCCATGAGTGATACAGCCTTCTAGCCTTAGGCATGGGGCTGAACTGATTTTGCTCATTTCTGTGAGCTATCAAGTGTGTAGCCTTGGCTAAGCTTAAGCATGCTAATCCTGACAGGGAAAATGAAGAAGGCGCTCCTTGACCATACTTCCCTACTGTAGTTTTTATCATGAAGTCAAGTGAAGGACAGAGAAAAGGTGGATGTGAGGAGCCCAAAGCCTCTCTAGCGTCCTGGTGGATTTGACTCTGTATTCGTTTGTACAGGAGAAATTGTCAGTGTCCAATTCTTGGGATTCTTCATTTGAATGTTACATTCCAGGAGGTTGTAAGCATTGGCATTGTGACTACTGTTAAACAAACAAACAAACAAACAAAAAACCCAACTCTTCTAGCACTACTGGTAATTTACACAGCAGAAGTTGAGTGTCTGTAAATATTTGAGCAAATGAAAAGTGAACTTTGACCCACTTAACAGGTGACAGAAGAATTTCAAAGACACCAAGAATAACTAAAGATATTTATAACTTGAATGTTATTCATAACTTCAGTTTAACCTGAGCCTACTTTTAAAACTTAATTCTGGCAGCATTTGTGCTCAGTGTAGAATTTTGTTTGTGAGGAGAACTGGCACCTTTTAGAACATCATAACCACTGTGGAACGATGCTTACTCGTAGATCTGCTCACCAAGGGCTCAAACTGCAAAACTTTAAACAGTTCCTCTTCCTTTGTCCCCCTTCAGGGAAAACAAAATACCCTAAATTCCCATCACCTGGATGGGAATGGTCTTGTTTTAGTTGTCCTCTGTCATTGTACTTTTTCAATATTAACTCCATGATGAACTAACTGATAATGGTACCTCAGTGTGTGCATCAGAGTTGATCCAGACATCTTTACGGGTGTAATTTCTGCATCAGTACTTATTATTGAAAGACAGTGCTACAAGTTTCATAGCAAATAACCAAGGGTCCCATTTGCACATATGGTCACTAGCACTATATCTGTGCTAAAAATGAGAGAGTTTAAGGATGGGTGGAATGGAAAGAAGTATGCATGTTTTGGGGATGGTTATGTGCTTCTGATTTGCTAGATATACAACATACTACTGAGCCATATCCCAGCCAATCAGGAAGGTTTTTTGTTTTAATTTATATAAACTGTTTTGCCTGCATGGATGTCGGTGTACTAGATATGTGCAGTGCCCTCAAAAGCCAAAAGAGGACATCAGGTCCCTGAGAGTAGAGTTCTAGCTAGCTGGCTTTGAGACACCATGTGAGGGCTGGGAATTAACTAGCTAGGGACCTCTGGAAGAATAGTCAGTGCTCTTAACCACTGAGCCATTTTCTTTAAATAGTTTGTTAGGTAAAATTTGTTTAGAAAACAATAATCCTTTTTTATGTTGCCTTGGTTGGATTTTGTCGTTTTTCTCCTAGTTTGACCTCTTAACATACATTGACAATGCCAGCGACAGAAGTTGGTTTGCAAAGGATAACTCTGTGCTCCTGCCAGCACCAGTTCCACGACTGTGTTAAATAACAGTGCTAAGTAAAGGTCCTAAGTCTTTATTGAATATAGCTGTTAAATGTGCACATTGAAAGGGTGAGCAGTGTGGCTCCTGATAAGTAGATGTGCTTTACTCAAGTTGGCATGGAGGCATGTGATGACATCATCTTTTGAAGCGCCACATGCTTTGCTGCTCCTGGAGCAGCTCCTCATTAAGCCTACAGCATGTGAATCCACTGAGGTCAGTTTTTATTTCCCCATCTTATCCCTTATCAGGAAGTGCACAGTTTGATTCCAAGGCTCTCACCCTTTAGGAGAACTGCCTATTTGCTGGGGGGTTGGAAAAGTGTTTATTTTAAGCAAATGAAATTTCAGTCAGTTGCAAGAGCTGCCCAGCTGATGTGAAGGAGCAGAGCCACCAGCTCTTTTATGTCTGTGAAAGAACCTGAAGGTTTACTCAATTTTCAGATAAGTTCTCCATTAGTGGAATATCTGGATCAGAATGAGCTACTGGAATAGGCTTCTGGAGAACGCCTCTGTCTGTAAAACCATCTGATAGTCACACAGTGGGAAGTCATGTTCCGGGGGAAATTGGTAATAGTGAGCTTTGCCTGGGCCTCTCCACTCTCCTCAGCAGTCTTTCATCCATCTCAGAGGTCCTCTTGACCTCCCTTGCTTCTCTTTGGCTTTGAGAGCATTCTTCTTTCCCCACCCTTTACTATGTCTTGAAGAAGGCTTTAGGGAGCTCCCAGTGGATTCACTCATAGCTTCTTAGCCTAGATTTCAGGCAAATGAGCTTGGAGGTCTTCTGCTCTTTGAATTAAAGTCCTTAGAGTTTGTGTTCTGTTGTCTCATGTTTTTCTATGGTCATTGCAATCATATTTTCAGTTGTTCAAATGGATGTTGTTGCAAAGCTGAGGAATACTGAATTGGGTGACAAAGGTTGCTCTTTCCCAGGGCATTTGCATAAATAGCATTCTTGAAGACTAGCTGGACTATAAAAATTGGAAGCCAGTTATGTTTGTGACTATAATCAGCAACTTGTTTGCACCTACTGGCTTTTTTGCATGTCATCAACCTTCCCTGTACCTCTCTTGTCCTGGTCAGTATTAGCCCATCTGCAATAGTGCTCATAATGTCTTACATTAAGTTCATGATTTTGTTAGGCCACATTTATAGCTATTCTTAGCTGCAAGTTAGACAGGTCTTTAAGAATTATCATTTAAGGAGGTGAAGAGATGTCTCAGAGGTTGAGTACTGGCTGTTCTTCCAGAGGACCCTGGTTCAACTCCCAGCACCCACATGGCAGCTCACAACCTTCTGTTGTGTATCTGTTTGTGGGAACTGATACCCACAAACAGATATGCACAAAAACATCCATACACATTTAAAAAGCAAAAAGAATAATCGAGAATTATTTTTTGAGGCTTTCTATGCCCTGTTTCACTTTGGCTCCGTCTGCAAAGGCTTACACCAGCACTTGTGCTGAGCAAACACAGGAGAATCAATCCAGTTGTTAGATTTGCAGAGTTCCTGTTCTTGGGAGGTGAGAGGAGACCAGCTAGGGTACTCAGGTGTTCAGGCTGAGATGTGCAGGCAGTCTTGATATGACAGCTTCTTTATGAAGCTATCCAGTGTGTGTGGTTAAATGCGCATACAGTATTGCCTCGTTGAACACTTCCCAAGGAAGACCTGTGACTTCAAGAGTGACTGCTGGATCACAGAGCCCCTGAGAGAATGAGAGGTGCCCATGCTGGCAACACGCAGTAATTTAAGAGTTACTCTCCAGGTCTTGCAATACATACTGGTAAATTCTCTTGATAACCCTTCTGATAACTGTGAAATTGCTTTGTCTCACCCTTGTAGAGAAACAGTGAGACACAAAACCACAGCAAGAGCAGAAAGGTCTCAGGTGTGTGATTTCCAGGTCTGAAAGGTGAGTGGAAACGAGTGATGCTGTTCTCACAAGGAAGCAACAAGCAGAAAATAGGAAATCCTTCTATTGCCATCATGGGAAACGGGACCCAGTGCTGTTTGATTTGTGTGCATCATGTCAGGGTGCTCCCATCATGGCAGAGAACATAGGTTAGCTCTCAGGAGTTTTCTCCTTTCCCAATACGGGCCCTAGGGATTGAACTTAGGTTGTCAGGCTTGGTGGCAAGTGTCTTTACCCAGAGCCATGTTTTTCTGGCTCACCCTATACTATCTAGACAACTTTCTTGCATGGTAAGACTTCCAGAATAGTTCTTTCTGCACACATTATGATTTGTCTTTTAAAAATTAGTAGACTCACACTTAAGACTTTGTTATAGGTATAGGTAGCTACTAAAAAGAAAACTTTATCCTCAAAGGGTCACAGTTGTTGCTTTCAGAATCTCAATCTATTTGTTTGCCTTTGTGTGTGTGTGTGTGTGTGCCTTTCACACACTATTCTAGTCTTATTCAAACTACTTTATAGCTTCTGTTTTCTTTCTTCTTAGTCCTCATTTCACAAGGCTAGTAGATCTCTTACTGCTGAAGTGGTCAGAACAAACCTTTCTAAGTGGAGAGAACTCAGAAGTACTCCTCGAATTATTGCACTAGAAATTAAGCAAAATAAAATTATAGCTGAGCCAGGAACTGAATATGAAGGGCTCCATAGCAGAGAAATATAGGGTGTTGGAGGCTCATTAGATAAACCACTTACAGGTAGTGAAAGCCTTCCTTTAGTGATCCAATAGACTGACAGTGCTTAACTAATTATACATTTATTGAATTTTTAAATTTATGTCTCTCTCCCACATTTTGCTATAAACTATGAAAATGGGGCCACATCACCATAGTATGCCAAATTTCTGGCATTATAACCTGGCACAGACTTTCAGTGCTTATAGAACCATAGGCTACAAAAGAAAACATAGGTGACTGTCTTAGTTAGGGTTTCTGTTGCTGCTGTAAAACACTGTGACTAACGCAAGTGGGGGAGGAAAGAGTTTATTTGACTTACACTTCCACTCGTTCACCATCGATAAAGTCAGGACAGGAACTCAAACAGGGCAGGAACCTGGAGGCAGGAAGGGTGCTGCTCACTGGCTTGCTTCCCTTGGCTTGCTCAGGCTGCTTTCTCAGAAAACCCAGGATCTCCAGACTAGGAGTGGCAACACCCACAGTGGGCAGGCACACCCCCATCAGTAATTAAGAAAATATCTTACAGCTGGATCTTATGGACACGTTTTCTCCATAGGTTCCCTCCTATCCGACAACTCGAGCTTGTGGCTAATAGGCGTTAGACTAGCCAGCACAGTGGCAGTTAAGTATTTTTTTTGTTGCAGATGTCTGTTTGCCCAGATGAAGAAACTGAGGTATAGGGTAATTTAACTGAGGTTATCCTTGTGTGGTGCCAAGGCTGTCAGTGAACCTAGGATTACTGTTTTAATTAGAAAATGTAATTCAAGGAAAACAGAATATGAGGCTCTAATTAGCAAAGTTTCTAAAGCACAGGGAATAAAGTTAGAAGTTGTAGAAAAAACCTGACTATCCTTGTTTCTTCTGTGAGTAACAGTGAAGATGGACTCAGAGGGTAATTATAAAAGCAGTTTATTAATTTTGCCAAGGTACCCCAGAGACAGGGAGACTTTCATGAAATGTGACTTTTTAAAGCTTGCAAGATTGAAAGCTAGATTTAAACATAGCTGTAATTTTCTTTTTAATTCTCTCTGCTCTTTGCTGGGACAGAAGACAGGCAGGAGGAGATGGACGTGGAAGGATGAGTAGAGTTGAAGTTGCTGCCAGGAGAATCACACTTCATGAGTGTCTTCGCATGTTTTATTGAAGCTACCCATGGGGTGTTTACCTTGGGGCTTAAAGAAAGTCTGGCCTTGATTAGTTCGACTTCACAGTTCATAAAAGTAGAATGGTTTCAATCAGGAAAAAAGGTATATTTTTTCATTTGTTTAATAAAATTCTAAATTTGAGGCACCTACAGGCTGACTTGTAGCCTCAGTGTCTGGAGAGCTCTGGACCTGTGTGTCGACTCCTTCTCTCCCACACACTTTTCTCCCAAGGTCGGTTTGTAGGCCAAGATGGCTGTTGAGGTCCTAACCCTCAAGTCTACATTGCAAACTGAAGAAGAGGGCTTGGGAGGAGAGAGAAGATCTGAGTAGGTTTTCTGCCAGTTGAGACCAGTTCCTTTTAAAAGCTACTAGGCTGCAAGTCCCACCTCAGTCCTACCTTGGAAGTAGGAAGCTTGGAAGTTTAGTTTGAGTGATGTCATTACTAGCTTGAAATCAGGATTATTGAAGGAGGAAAGAAATGTCATAGAACACTGGTGAGTTTGCCCCACAGGGAACCTTCATTTGTCTTCACTATAGGATAGAATAAGATTGTGAAACCAATAGAAAGTGCTAAGTTAGTCATTAGTTACTGATCACCAGTGGTCCAGATTTGAACTGAATAGGACTGAAAACAATAAGGATATACTTCAGGTATTCACAAATGCCTATTAACAGAAACCTACCAGTACTGAGAGTAAATGCCTAGCCTCTGAGCTTCATGCATATACAGAACAAAAGGCAGTTGTGGCTGTCTCATTTTTCAGGTGGGCACAGGGTTACAGTGATAATCTACTGGAAATTCAGGCTCTTTGTATTATCTAGGGATCCAGGCATTGGTTGAGGAATGGTGGTATGGTTGAGGTACTCTGTCCACCACAAGAAAAATCAGGCTGTCTGCCAGTGACTGGACTGCATAGTACTTCTGATAGGATCACACCTCATTTTACTATGAAAGTGAGACTCTGTTTGCACAGCCCATCCCATTCCACCTTTTAGAAACAGAATACTGTAACTGATACACCAAGAATCTGAAGCCATGTTGGCCCTTGGCACATTGTTGAAGTGTGTGTTTCCTGTGTCCCATGGATAGTTGTGTCCTGAGCTGCAGTACAGGGGAGGCAGAGGATAAAGGAAATTCTCAGGAGACCATGGGGAATCAAATTGATGGTTTCAAAGGCCCATAAAGAGGTTCTTTACGATTCTGAGCCCATTACCTTGTGAAGAACTTCAAATTCCTTCCAACATTCTTCTCTCAGCCTATGGAGTGTGAGGCACACTGCAAGAGGTTTTATACTAATGGCTGTCTCAAGGGAAAGGGAAAAACCTTTAGATAAACTGAACCATTCATGATTCCTTAAAATATATAGCTCTCAAAATTCCTGTGGTAAAGGTATAATGGTTCTGCAAAGTCAGCCCCTTGGTTATGTGAAATTCTATGAAGAGAAAAACCATGAAATCTGTGGTGGATGCCTGCTACTAGTCCCTCACCAGCTCAGGTGTTTGAACACTTGGGTCCCCAGCTGGTGACGTTCTTCTGGTAGGTTGTGGAACCTTTTGGACATGGGACATAGCTAACACATAAAGTATTGTAAGGTTAAGGTAAGACGTAGCCATCGGAATTCCTGCCTGAGATCTTTTTTCCTTTATCTCCTCGGGTTGCTCCAGCAGATACTGTCTCAGCTTTGAAAAGCGTAACCAATGCAGTAGCCAGGGCTTCATGCCTAGAATTATGTCTGGGCTGTGGTTAACACAGCTTTAAATTGGGTTCTTAAGTGCTGATTTTGAATCTTGGGGATTCATACCTAGCATCTGACTGATGTGTGGTTCCTGGGACCGTTGTAGCAAAGCTATAAATAAGATTTGTGAACTCAGTTTCTCAACAGCAGGCATGTTTTTAACTGCCCCTGCTGTTTGAGTACTCAGACCTTCGTTTGAATTGGCTAGCCATTCAAGTGATATTAAGGAGTTGTAGGCCAGAAGAGATTTGTGGTTAGGGGTAGTTGAAGATTAGTTCAGAAAGAGGAGAGCCACACCTTGAGCCCAGTCAGTGCATACCTGGACTAATTCCTGTCACTCCTTGCTGACAGTCCATGAGCAGACAGGAAGCAGCAGAGCTGTTCCTTGGAAAGTAGCCTCAGGCCACTAGGATCAGTTATACCTTGACCATGATGTGTTACATAATGTGAAATACTTTGTAAGTGGAACATCAAGAGCTAACTAACCAGCGTTTGTTCTGAGCTTTTGGGTATGCTCATTTCTTGTGTGCCACAGGTGGATCACAATGCTTAGAGTAGAAGCAGACGTGAGAAAGCAGTGTAAGGAAGCTGCATGTGCTCTGGGTCCCTTCTAATCTCATTTAAAGACTGATATATTTTCAAAACTTAGAGTAGCATGTGTCTCTGTGTGTATGTTAGTTATGCACATGTTAGTGTGCATGTTAAAGTGGAGCCTCTGAAATTGCACAGTGGAGTGTATGACCTACTCAGACACTCACATGTCAGCCAGCCCAGAGGAACTTGGTGCATGACTGCTGGGCTTGGTTCTGTCTTTTTTTCTTCCTGGGAATCAGGTGGGTAAACACCCCAGTGCCCTGCCGCTGCCACCACCTAGTATTTTAAGAGAGATTGGAAAGGAGCACTGAAATGGCCACTTGTAACATCAGCCCACTGCTCTCTGAGGCTCTCTGGCAGGTTTGATAGATTGGCTCAGTGAAATCCATTACAGGTTCCTCTTCTTTTTATTCTAGAAGCAAAAGAATCCTCAATTCCTGAGCCTCTTTCCAGCTAAGATGGTGCATGGTTTATAATCCTGGCCAAAACTGTCTTAAGTGGGAATTCTGAAAAAGGCCTCTGCTCTCCCCTCCCCCTTCTTCCTGACATTATGGGCAAAAAAAACCAAAAAAAAAAAAAAAGACAAAACAACAACAACAAACAAACAAACAAACAAAAAAGAGCACAGTAGCCATCTTCTAGCCCTGAAACAAACTAAATTCGAAAGGAGACTAGCAGCTATGAATAGAGAGAGGCAAAGACCTAGTTAACTGATTATATACTTAGACAAGTACAGTAGCCCTGGGTTTCCAGTATCCAGACTTCATCTTACATGGGAAAGCAAACACCTTGCTATCTTTAAGCTGTTGTTTGCCTCTTTGCCTCTTGACTCTGCTGTTACTGGAATTGAACAGTCTTAACCTGTTTTGAGGCATTGTAAGGACCTGGTAGGTGCAGTCTCTGGCATCACATTTTATTTCCATTAGACCTGTTACTGTCTTACAGTGTTTTGAATAAGAGTAAAAATTGAAGTACAGTTCAGATTTGATGATGTCATTGTGATATTATTTCAGTATTATGTGTTGTGTGTTTTGTTCAGTGCTCTTAATATAAAAGGAGTAGAGCAGTGTATGTATTTGTTACTTTTGTATCCCTGTGGCCAGTACCTAACAGGTCACCTCAAGGTAAGAAAAGTTTATCTTACCCCACAGTTTGGGCTTTCAGCCCATCATAGTAAGGAAAGCATGGTCTATCCTCTCAATCCATAGTGGTGAGAGCATGATGACAGAACTGTTAACATTGTGATGATAGAGCTAGGGGTCTGAGTAGAACCTTCAGGACCTGGCTCTAAGCATATATTATTCTTAACAACTTTAATAAGGGTTCAACCTCCTCTCTAGCCCACCACCCACCAGAAGTAGTAGAAAAGAGAGGTTAATAAGAAATGGGGGTTGTGGAGCTGTTTAGAAATTGTTCTTTGGGAATATTCCAGTCTTCGTTCTCAGCACTCCAGTCCTCTAGCAAAGCACCAACACTAATTAGCGTCAGCACTCCAGTCCGTCCAGCAGTCACCACTCACAAATCAGCAACAGCAGCTTGATCCAGAAATCGCAAGACTCTGCTAGTCAGCGAGTCTGCAGAAGCAGCAAGAAGCCACAGGAACCTCAGGAAAAGTTCCTTGTTGAGTTTCTCTTTGAAGTCACCACAGGCTAAGCTCAGCAACACAGTGTAAGGTGAGCTAGTCCATGCGTGTTGCAAGGTGGAGGAAAGCAAACCAATGTTTGAGCTCCTACTGTCTGTGGGGTCATATTCATATCACTTCTAAACATCACGTATCTTTTCATGTGTCTGCTTAGCAAAACATCCTTTCTCCTATGTCTGCTTCAGGAAAACATTATTTCATGTGTCTGCTTTAGACATCCTTTCACCTATATGTCCCAGCAAAATATCATTTGACATAATTTTCTAAAGAAATCAGAAAGTTTCACTTCACCTACTCCTTAGTGAGCTACTTCTGTCAACTAGGTCCACTCCTATCAGTTTGCAGCTTCCATAACTAGCAACACTAGCTAAGGAAGGAACATGGAAAGCAGGAGCTTGTGTGTAGTATTTCGTACTCCGACTCTGACAAGGTGCCCTAGGGCCTGTAGAAGCATGCTGTTGGTTCAGTGCCATGTATTCTTCTTGAGAGTACAGAGAAAGGGCATGAATTGGTAACTTTTCGGTATAACCATCTAACAAAAAACACTGGCCTAAAATAACCACCATGTATTCACCTTTGATTCTCTAACTCCCGTGGGCTGGTCTCTGCTGGACACTCCTGCTGAGTACACTGAGGTTTCATGTGGCTAGGATGTTGTCTGCTAGATGGCTTTTATTCTACTCTGGTTTGAACTAGCATCTTGGCATGGCCACATGAGTGTCACTAGCCCAACCCAGACAAGAGCTGTGGGGACATAGATCCCAACTATTTCTACTCGAACCCCAGAGACAGAGGAATCAGAAAAGAAGAAAGAATGGTAGCAATTTATACAACTTAGCAGAGAGCTCTGAAAGAACAGGTTAGGTAGAGCAAGAGCTGCCTTAATGGGATTTGATCTCAGCTAAATAAATGACTCAGAGAACATGTAAATGTTCTTCAAACATGAGAACTAGAGTCCAGATCCCAGCTCCCATATGGGGCATCACAAACACTGAAGTTCCCCCCCCAACACACACACACACACACTCACACACATATATCACACACACATCACACACATTTTTAAAAAGAAGTTTTAGGTGCTGGATAGATAATTTGGCAGTTAAGAACCTCTAATGTTGAAGAAGACTTGAACTGGGTTCCTAGTAGCCACATCAAGAACTGCGGCGCGCAATGAAGACGCACCACTCGAGGAATTCTTCCAGCGCTCCTTTATTGTGTTACAGCTCTCTTTGGTTTCTTGCTCACGAAGACGAA
>JADRCC010273420.1:0-22855 GCA_019843855.1 Hylomyscus alleni | reverse complement strand
GTTAGTAGTCAATATTGTTGGATTAGATGGAACATAGCTCATAAGCCATTCTAATCAATTGCCTCTCTGTAGAGATAAATGATAGATCGATAGAGAGAGAGAGATAAATAGATACCTAGATAGATAGACAGACAGATAGATGATTTAATATACTCTGAAGAGGTCATCTCAGGGTATTTGGAAAATTCCCCTCTGTTCCTGGATTACATTCCTCAGGAAAACCACAGGGCAGACCATTGGCCACCTACAGACAAGGGAAGTCCTTGCCACCTCATTCCCTAAGAACCAATCAATTTAAAAGTCATACTCTTCCACTGATCATATTTGCCTAGTTGCTTTTGCTCTATTCTACCCCTGAAAACTGTATAAAATCTGGCCGAAGGCTGCCTGGGTTTGGGTACAGGATGACCATAGAGTGCTGGAACAATAAATTCCATTTGCTTTTGTATCGATCCCTGGCTCTGTGTAGTTCACTCAGAGGGTCCCTGGTAGCCAAGGCTAGTCAGAGTCTTACATTTAGTGCATTGGCTGGGAAAAGATCTCCTGTGGGGACACACAAGAGAGCTGTCAATTGGAGGAATGCCTTGAGCATGTACTGCAGTTTTGTCTGTCTCACTATTTGTCTGAGTCTGTAAGTCTGTTTGAACTTTCAGTTTGCTTACAAGCCTCAGAGACAGGGGGCTGCTCAGAGAGCCTATGATATCTGCTGTGGTATAATGCAACTGGCAGATGTACTTTTATGTCGTGGCTGCAGGGAGTCTGCAGGATACTTCAGGACCTCCTCCCCACCTAAGGGTGTCGAGAAGACTGAGCTTTTGGAAATGGCAAGACAGCATCATCTGGAGCCAAGTCTTGTTATAACCTGGTTTCTGCATCCATGGAAGGGACAAACTGTGCCCTTGGAACTGTGCCCTTAGAAGGGGCAAATTGTCTGTCTTGGACTTGGATGCCCACCCATGGCAGGGGTGAGCCATCTGTGTGTTGATTGTCTTTCTCTCTGTTCTTGGACTTGGATGCCTGCTCTTGGCAGGGGCGAACTGTCTGTGTGTTGATTGTCTTTCTCTGTGCTTGTTGGTGTTGGTTATCTCATTTTGTGATCTTGAACCTGGACTGATGACATTTTTAGACATTGGATAGACCCTGTTAAACATCATAGTTAAACATTGGAGGAGAAAACTCATCAGTAGTAGTAGTAAAGAAGAGCAAGTTAGTTGCTCTCTGTTCTTCTGAATGGCATACCTTTGGAGTAGGATAGCCAGTCATAAGGACCTTCAACTTGGAAGTGATCAAAGCAGTAGAGGAGAGAGTCTTTAGGCCAAGATCCCTTGGCCACTCAGACCAAGTGCCCTATATAGATACCTAGAAGAATCTAATGGAGGACTCCCTCCCCCTTCATGGATAAAAGTCATTCTTTCCCCAAGACTCACCTCACAGTTTCTGACTGTCAGTAAAAAGGACACATAGGAAGAGGGAACTGGACCTGAGAAGAAGTTGATCCTCCAAGACCCTTCAACAGTGGACCTGTTGCTCTAAGACACTCCTCCTCCATATCCCCCAACCCTTGCCCCCATGGTTCAGCCAGCACCAGCACTGACTCTAGGATCCTCAGCCTATACAAGACTGGGGCCATTGTACCCCTCCTTTCCTAAAGGTAGGAGAAGGAGGAAACTCTCAACTTCCCAGTCTTGCCCTGGGGACCCAAAGTCTGAGAGCCATCTCCCCTGATACCATAGTGTCTCTTCCACTGAGGGCATATAGGCCTCTAGAAAAGGGCAATCAGGCTATGCAATATTGGCCTTTCTCTTCAGCTGACTTATACAACTGAAAGGCTCAATACCCCCTCCTCCCCTTTTCAGATAACTCCAAGGGGATGATTAATTTCTTTGAGACTGTTTTATTTACTCATCAGCCCACCTAGGATGATATTCAACAACTCATGGGAGTGTTCTTCATGACTGAAGAGTGAGAGAAGATAATGCATAAAGCCAAAAAGAATGCCCTTTCAGACTCGGGGGCACTGTCGATTGACCAGGCTGTCATTGACAGCAGGCATTCCCTGACTAGAGCTGACTGGCACTTTAATATGGCAGAAGGTAAGGGGCACCTGAAAGTTTACCACCAGACTTCAGAGGCAGGTCTCAAGGGGGCTGCACAATGACCCACATATTTGACCAAGGTACCTGAGGTTAGACAGGGATCAGATGAGTTGCCTGTTGTCTTTCTAGAGTGGCTCATGGACTCATTCTGCCAAGATATGCTGTATGGCCACAGCAGCAAGGAGCACAAATCTACTGTAACTATGACTTTTATAGACCAGGTTAGTAGAGATATCAGGAAAAAGCTTCAGAGGATACAGGGACTACAGGTTAAGGCAATAAGAGATTTAGTGCAGGTTACTGAGAAAGTCTACCATAACAGGGAGACAGAGGAGGAGAAGGAACAGAGAAAGAGAAAGAAAGAAAAGTGATAGGGAAGGATTCTACTGAGAATCCTGGCTATGGTAGTTAGGGAAAGCAGAGAAGAGAGAGAGAAAACCCCTTTAAAAAGACCAGTGCATATACTGCAAGGAGAGAGGACACTAGGCCCAAGAACGCCTTAACAAAATGGAAGTCAGGGGCTGGAAATCCCAGGCCTTGGGAAAAGCACCCCCAAATGGTGACGGTATTATTTCTGGGGGAAGACAGCAACTAGGGAGGACAGAGTTTGGACCCCCTCCCCGAACCCACAGTAACACTGAGAATGGAGGGAAATCCCACTCAGTTCTTGTTGGACACAAGGTCCCAACATTCAGTCCTCCCCCAAGCTGTTGGACCAGTCTTCAGCAAAAAAATAAAAATAAAAAAATAAATAAAAAAATAAAAAAAAAAAAACTTGGATATAAGGAGCCACTGGCACCAAAATGTATTCATGGACTATCCAAAGAACAGTGGACCTAGGGATTGGCAGTGTATCTCATTAATTTATAGTCATCCCATACTGTCCCTACCCTCTCTTGGGGTGAGGCTTACTCTCTAAGATGAGGACCCAGATACATTTTCTACCCAACAGGCCTCAACTAACTGGCCCAAAAGGAGAGCCCATGGGTGGAGGAAAGACCTTTCCAACTGTCCTCTGCTGGGAGCCAAGGATACTTGCTTTTCAGACAGGAGCAGTTTTCTCCATGCTAGTCAGAGATGAATGGGTGCTGCTGTGGTGGACGGCACAAACGTCATCTGTGCAGAACCTCTATCCCCGGCATGTCATTGCAAAAAGTGGAGAGAACTAATCACCCTCACCAAGGCCTTGGAACGCAGAGCTGGTAAGAAAATTAACATCTACATGGATAGCAGGTATGCCTTTGCCACAGCCTACATCCACAGGGATGAGAGAGGACTGCTCACATCAGAGGGAAAAGAAATAAAAATAAACAGGATATCTTGGATCTCTTGAATACCCTGTTGAAGCTGGCAACTGTGAGTATTATTCATTGCCCAGGACATCAGAAGGGAAGAAACTCAGTGGCCCGAGGCAATAACCCAGCAGATCAAGTGGCTCAAGAAGTGGCTATGCAGAAGCCTATCCCAGTTATAGGCCTGCAAGAGACACCTGCTGGGAAATGGCACCGGACTAAGAGAATATACTGAAGGAGAAAGGACTTAGATTGCTAACCAACCAACCAACTATTACCTAGAGAAAGAAGGGCAATGGAGCACAAAAGAAGGAAAACCTATTCTCCCCAGAAAGCAAGCCAAAGACTTAGTAGGCCAAATGCACAGATGAACTCATTTAGGGAATAAAAAACTTGTACAAGCAGTTAAGGGACCTAAAGTATATATAATAGACCTCAGGTTTTGGCCCACAGAGATAGTAGAAAAGTGTAAGGTATGCCAGCAAGTGAATTCTTATGTGGCCAAGAGTAAACAAGACAAAAGACCTAGAGAAGAACGACCTATAGTATATTGTTAGGTTGATTTTACAGAAGTTAAGTCACAAAAATATGGTTAAAATTACCTTCTAGTGTTTATAGATACTTTCTCTGGATGGGTTGAGGCTTTCCCCACCAAGCAGTAAATAGCTACTATGGTAGCCAAGAAGATATTAGAAGGTATCTTCCCAAGGTAATTGGATTGGACAACAGTCCTGCTTTTGTTTCTAAGGTAAGTCAGGGATTGGCAGAGATATTGCAGACTAATTGGAAGCTTCATTTTGTGTACCATCCCCAGAGCTAGGGTAGGTAGAGAGAATGAACAGAATCCTAAAAGTGACCTTGGAGACTGGCAAGAACCAAGTGGTACTCTGCCCCTTAGCCCTGTTCTGAGCCGGGAACACCCTCTATCATTTTAACCTGACTCCTTTTGAGATCCTGTTTGGTACCCCAACTCCCTTGGTGTCCATTGGGCCCTTCCTGGAGGTATCCTAACTCCTTAGGAACCTCTCCTTGAGGAGCAAGCTCTTCAGTCAATACAACATGAGATTTGGCCCAAACTGTCTGCCTTAAATGCTCTAGGAATGCCAGAGACCCCCTCATCCCTTCCAGACTGGTGACTGGGTCTATGCAAAGAGGCAAGGGACGCTTCCTGGCATTGCTAGCTACTCCACAGCCCTCAAGGTGGATTGTATTGCAACCTGGGTGCTTCCCATGTGAAATATGCAGACACCCTGCTCCCCAGAGACCCCTCCTGGAGGGTACAGAAGACAGACAATCTGTTCAAGCTCAAGATCACTTGTCCCTGATCATGACTGCCTGGTGGTAGCTTTGGATTCTGGTTCCTTCCCACACCCTACGTGCCCGTCTACCAAACCTGTTACAGCACTCAATGTCTCCCTTCTGTTGGGGTTGGGGGTGGCCAGGGCAGCCACCAGGGCATCTGTTTTGGTCTTACAAGGGAAAAATTATGACAGTCTGAGGGCAGTCATTGATTTAGATGTAGAGAGAAGAGAAACTTCCATCAGTCACCTTTAAGAGTCATTGCCTTCATTATCAGAAGTAACACTACAGAGTAGGAGAGATATGTGCTGCCTTAGCTGAGGAGTGTTGCTTTTATATAGACCATTCTGGGATTGTTAAAGATTCAATAGCCAAGATGAAAGAAGGGCTAGCTAAGTGTAAGAGAGAAAGAGAGCAAGCCCAATGTTGGTTCAACAATTCTCCTTGGTTCACTACCCTGATCTTCTCCCTATTATGTCCCTTAATCACCTTGTTTTTACTTCTGAATTTTGGCCCCTACTGTTGTGATCATGAGAATAGAAAAAGCTATAAGAATATGTTCTGGTGGGGTGTGGGGGAAGGGGCTAACCTCAATGGGCCCATGCAGAGGCAGAGGCATCCCTTCTCACTGAGAGACCAGCCACATACCAGTATAGTATAGAATAGGGTTTATTTAGGGCATGGGGAGGGGACTGGGTTTCAAATGTACATCTTAAAAATTTTTTCTTTCTCCAAAATATACTTAATCTTATTCTCTACCTATAATAATGTGTTCCAACATCTTATCATGTTCATGTACTTGCTACATCCAGGCCAGCTCCAGAGAAGCCACCTTCAGATGCTCCAATCTCCTATCAGACACAGACACTTCTTACTGGACCTGTTCTTCTGACCTATCCTCAGATGGCTCCATACGCCCTGGACAGCAAGGAAACAGTCAACTCTCCAAAGACTGGACAAACACCCCCTATATCTATTCCTCCAGGTTCCCCACAGACACGTTGCCCCCAATGTGAGCATGAAGCAGCCAGATATCACTGGCGACCCTATTTCTACTTCACCATCACTTCTTTTTAATATTTTCTTTTTTAACTAAACCAAAATATTAGTATGTTGATATTCTGTCTAAACTCCATCCCCACAGTTCCTGGCATCAGCAAAGTATGCTCCTCCAGACTGTTACCTGGCAACAGTCAGGTATGCCTGGCCCTATAAAAGGGACTGCTTGGCCTTTCCTTTTTCTTCTGGCCCTCTTATGCCTCTTGCCCCATTGCTCTCCTCCCCCCTGCCACCATGTAGTCATGGCTGGCTTCTACTTCTCTGCTCTCTCCTTCTCTCTACCTTTCTCCGCCTCTGCTACCTTCCTAACTCCCCTCCCCATGCCGTGAATAAATTTTATTCTATACGATACTGAGATGTGTCTGGTCTCTCAGAGGGAAGGGATGCCTCATTGGCATGAGCCTGCCGAGGCACCCACTTCCTCTACACCCTGCCAGAAGATATTCTTAAAGCTCTTTCTCTTTTTATAATCACAACACCTACATTTTGAACCACTTGGTCACTTTTGTTAAGGAATGCATATACCTATGTACAGTACAGCTAATGTTCTTAAAGCAGAGATACAAAGAACTAGATTCAGAAGACCAGGAATATGAGCTATCAGAATATCAGCAATAGCTTCAGGATTGAAAAATGCACAAAGAAAAGCGGGGAATGAAGAGATCAGCCCAGGGCATTTGGAAAATTCCACTAGATCCTAGAGCATAAAGACCCCTCCCTTCCTGGATTACATTCCTCAGGAAAACTGCAGGGTGTACTGACCGTTAGCCACCTACAGACAAGGGAAGTCCTTGACACCTCATTCCCTAAGGACCAATCAGTTTAAAAGTCACACTGCTCTGCCAGTCATATTGTGCCTTGTTGCTGTTGCTTTATTCCCCTGAAAACTGTATCAAAACTGACTGAATGGGCCACCCTGGGTTGCCGCCTCTCCTTTGGATGCAGACACCTCCAGCACACTGGAACAATAAATTCCTCTTGCTTTTGCATCGATCCCAGGCTCTGCATGGTTCACTCAGAGTGTCCCTGCTAGCTAAGGTTTGTCAGAGCCTCACAACACTAAAACAATTAAATGACTAAAATCACCACCTTAAAAGACAGGCAGAAAACCAAAGCAACAAATCAGTAGGTTTTCCAGGTACATTCCAGGGATTCTCAAGAATTCAGTGGTCCACACACAATAAGCACTGTTCCTGAGGGGCAGAGGGGGAAAGCTCCACATGAACTCGTCACAGCACTTTAAAGGAGAATATAAGCAAATTCTTTTAACTTTCAAGCTAGAAGCAAAAGTCTTATAATAAAATTACTAAGCTATATTTATCAATTATTTTTAAAATCACAGCAAGACAGAGTTTATCAAAGGAAGGAAAGAAAGGTTAATGGCATGAATCTTATTCACTGTACTAACAAAGGAGAGTAATATAAAGCTTGCAATTATCTCAACAGACACCCAACATTTTGATAAAACTCATCATCCTTTTATGATTAAAACAACAGCAAACTAGGAATATGAAAGAACATATTTTAATCTGAAGGGGTCACAGAAGCCTGCAGCAACTCTCATCTTAATACTTCTGCCTGGCATGCATATTAAATATGAGGATAAGTGTAACTCTAGATCTTATCACAGAACAATTGAATTCACTTTTGCCATTTCTTCTTCTTTGATTTACTTCTTATTTTGAAGGTCCTAGACATAATTTGCAGAGTTTACGTTTTTGAAAAATATCCATTACATATTTTGGTAGAATTACATTGGATATATTGATTTATTTGAGAACTGTTTTCTTTACAGTATTTATTCTTCCTAAACAGGAGTAGAATTTATCTCCTTTTTATAATCTTCTGTTAGGTCCAAAAGTAACATTATCTTTCAAAAAATTTTAACAGCATTTACTAAATTTATTTGCATGTGCTTAGTTGCTTTATGATTATTACAAATGGTACATTTATGAAGATTCAATTTTAATGTCCTATGGCTGTGTATAGAAAAACATTCATTATCACAATGATTTGTTTCAACCAAGTTTCTATTAATTCAAGAAATTGACTATAAATTTTCTTAAGATTTTATATGTGGACAATCATAACATTTGTGTAAAAGAAAGGTTTGGTTTTTTTTTCTTCATTCGGCTATCTTTCTGGCTGAAAATTGCAGTGCCCCACACATTCTGGGCTTTGAGGCTGTTGTCCTTAACTAAGCACTGTTCAGAGGTGGATGCCCTTGGAGGAATCTACCTTTATCAACATATCAATACATTGGTGGAGTCAACATTCCATAAGGCAGTTGAGAAGGCTTCACAGTGAAGTTGGGTTTAGTTGGGTAATTTGGTCTTTGAGATCATTCACTGTGAGTCTTGTCCCCAGCTCTTTCTCCTTATTCTGCCCTTTCCTAACCCTCAAGAAGTACTTTTGCAAGCCATCAAGGGTCTCTACCTCACCATTACAGCAACCTCAGAGGCAGGCAAACATGAGCTGACACTTTTGAAACCATTGGTTAAAATCAATCCATCTTTCCTTAGGTGGTCTATTTCTTAGGTATGTTTATTTCATACTTGTTACAAGTATGAAACTTACTGCCTAATCCTTCAGTTATCATTTTTTTCAAGTCTTACCATTTTTATCCACTAATGGGTAGCATTTTTTTGGCCAAATGACACCTCAAGGGCCTATTAGTAATCTTAGTCGGAAGCAAAAACTGCCCCTAAAAATGAAAGCTAAATATGTGATGCATTAATGTCTTTAGGCTGTAGAGATTGATCAGTGGTTAAGAGCACTGACTGTTCTTCCAGAAGACCTATGTAGCTAATTCCCGAGTACCCACAGGGTAGCTCACAACCATGTATGACTCCAGTTCCAGGGAATCCAATGCCCTCTCAAGTCTCTGTGGGCAATACATGCACACGCTGCACATAAATGCACACAAAATATAAATAACAAACTAATAACTTACTTCTTCAAACCTCACAGCATGTGAACTAGATTGTATAAAAGACAAGCTCTTTTTAAAAATGACGAGTTACCTAGCAGCAAACATGCAAGGGCTGTGTGAAACCCTCCTACATTCTATGGATGTGGTTGCAGTATCTGCAAAATAACATTTTCAGTGCAGAAATGACAGTTGCAACAGTGCAACTGTTATATGAGAGTAAGATGCTGGGCAAAAATGGCAGCTGTGTTAAGAGCCTGTATTGCTCAACAGTACCAGTAGTAACACGGTTCTATCTGGCTTATCTCAGAGCCTGCCTGAGATAAGCCAGATAATTGGTAATTTGCTTAATTCAACCAAACTTCTGCTACAAAGCTTAACTAATAACTGGATTATAAGGACATGTTTTATAACATCATATAGTGCTGAAGGAAATATTGCATTCTTTTATGAAAATTATCTCTGGTTCCAATGTTGATAATAAGATTTCTGTAAAATAACTGATTATTCATCAACTTCATAATTTTATGTGTCTTTGTTTCCTTTGCTCTTTAGTCTGTTACTACAGAGAACTGAGGGAAAAGAAATCCAATATTATAGACTTTTCAAAGCCTTCAGAATGACTTTAGAAGTAATATTTTTGTTTTAAAGTTTGGTTTAGTGACATATGGCCAGATTCAGTTTACTTTTCCTATGCTTTTCCTGAAAGAGCATTATAATTACCCAGCACAATCAAGGTTTTCTAAGGGAGAACTGGGAGTTTTTGTTAATGATAATGATTGTATTTAAATGTGCTCCCTTATTCTGATTGTATTTAAAACACTGTATAATTTTTTAAATTTAGTCTACCTTTTCTAAATTACTACAAGAAAGTTTTTTAAAGTATTTTAATTATTTTAGAAAATAGGATTTTATGTTTAATTTGTTGATAACCAATATCAAAGGAAGACTTATCTTGACAGTTTTCAAAGAAAACTTTACTCTTTTTAACAATTTATTTATTTGTTGGTTGGTTTGTTTGCATCCATGTATGTAAATATCTTTATACCAATTTATATGTATTTCAGATAATCCCCTCTTTTGCTTTCCACCTATTCTTTTCAGTCAGGGTCTCTTACTAAACTTTCTTGGCTATTCTAGAAACTAGAAAGCTCTAGTGATCTTATTCTCTCTATCCTCCTCAAAGAAAGGGTTATAAATGTGTGCTATATACACAACTTGTTAAGTCGGTGCTGGGATCCAAACCCCTGTTCTTGTGGTTACCAACAAAAGTTCTTTACTTCTGAGCCATCTTTACTTTCCTTCTTTTTAAGTCTCCCTCTTTTTTCCTGCCTATTCTCATTGACTCTATTTTCATGTCTTTGTGCTATTGCTGTTGTCCCATTTTTTTTCTTTTACTACAGTCACTGATATGAGCTTGGAAGAAAAGTTATTTGCTAAAGAATAGGCATGGAACCTTTGTTTTAACTTTGGAATAATGTCTCTTCCTTTCTCATTAACTACACATAGATCTTCAGGGTGGAATATGTTCTCATGAGTCTCTGCTAAGTACTAGACAGGATGGGGATGGCCACAGGACTCTGCAGGTCTTGTACAGAAATCTTGTACAGAAATCAAGAATGAAGTCACATCATGTCAAAAAGAACACAACTGCCCCATTATGGCAAGACAATATCCTTCCTTAGTCCAATCTCTCTTTCGATTGTTACATTTTTTTTCCTACAGTTTCTTCTACACAATTCTCTGAACCTTGTTCCAATGACATATATGTTTCATTATGTCTAACCATTCATCAGTCACTTTTTTAGTACTCTGAGGAGCTTTGGGTCCCTTATGGTCACTTGCTCACTGCAAAAAGAAGCCTCTCCGACCACAGTCATCAACAGCACTATTTGGTGGGGATAGAAGCAATTATTTAGAGACTCCTCATCAATAGTCTTGCTCAGCTGTGAATTCTGTGTGCTACACTGCCAAAATTTCATACAAGATGTATCCACTAGTGCAATGCTTGCATGTCTGTTATGGTAGTAACCAATTTCTTTCTGATTGAAATTAAGGCCTGCTACAGAAATGGGAATTTACATCTACTGTTGTAAAATTAGTTAAAAGCCATAGGCCGAGGAGAGATAGATGACCTTGTCCCTAGTTAAGAAGCTCGAGCTTTTTATCATTATTGTTGTTATTGAATGAACGTGATAAACCTGTCAATTTTTCTTTCTCTATTTCTTTACAACTTTCCTATATATTTTTCAAACTTCTTTATGATCATATTTTTTAATGTCATGTCTCTTTTTATCTATTCATATGTTGACATACATCATTAATCTGTTATTTGTTTTCATTGTCTCATATTTTTTGTTAAACTATTTTATTTTAGCCTTGAGAAAATTTACTGACCCTCAAGTAACTTTAGAATGTTGGCCTTTTGGATTCAATTTTCTCTATCAGGTTACTACATTCTTTAAAAAAAATATTTTCTGTCACACTACAATACAAATATAGATTCACTGTGTTTTTTCATCTTATGTTTCTTTCTATGGCTGAAAAATTCAAAACCATTCTTTACTTTCTTTGTCATGATGCACCAGTGTATTAAATTCTCCAAAGTATTCGATCATGCTTTCCCATTGTATTTCTATTTCTCTCTACTACATACCATTCTCCAAAAATCTACCATCAACCTACTTATTCTGTGACCTTACTCAGTTAGCTGGATACATGTATTCTTGAGGTTTTATCTTCACGCATTCTTATGCTTTATTGTATTTTTTTTAAATTTTCCTTCAAAATGACCAAAATATAAATTTACCCATTTATATACCATTGTTTACAGTCTCATTATCTCTCTTTAAAAAATAACTTTAAATATACACATAATTGAGATCCTAAATTTAGACTTTCACTTGAAAGGACATGTTGCTTTTATGGTGGATTGTTCTCTTTGTTTTCCAGGTTTTATTTTTAAACAACCAGTGGATAAGGATTGTTTTTCTCATATGAGATTTCTTCTAATGTTTATATCACTGAAAACCTGTATGTAAAAATGATTTCAAGGCTTTGGGTTGACATAGCATTTAGTTACTATTGTCACTAAAATCTGGAGAAGATACAAATTAAGGCATAGGCTTCTCATATATATTATTAATACTCAAAACTCGACAGGAAAGACTTTATTTTCTTAGATCATTTTTAGAGCCACAGTTCTTCCATGGCTAACTGATGAGATTTTTACATTTTCAGCTTCTTTCAAAGCCCGATAAAAGAAATGTTTCTTTCCTTTTCTTGTCAGTTCCATTAAAGACTCAAAGGTGACTTGAAGTTCATACTATGATGAAGTACCTAGGATCAGAGCAACTTTTTATTTGCATAACCAAATAATGGAAGTGAAAGAGTAATAGAGGAAAGGGAGGGAGGGAAGGATAGAGGGATGGAAAAAGGGAGGAAAGAGGAAAAGAGGAAAGGAGGGAGAAAGGAGAGGATAAAAGACAGTTCTTGAAATAATATGGGATTTAGCTATCATAACCTTCATGTAAAGGGCAAACATACTGTAGGAAAATGAAACACAGTGTGGTAGTCTCATAGAGAATGGCACTTGAAGATATTTGTCACTCTGAGGTACAGTGTGTGAGGTCTTATTAAGCCACTGTTGGAAGATGCAGGAGTGTCACTGGACATTAACTGAGAAAGTAAACATAGAACTTGACATTATCAACCTTGGTGCTATCAAGCCTTCCATATTTGGAAATTCATTCTATACAAGAAAATACATTTATACAAAAGTAAACCTGACCTTTCCATCACATTTTCTTTCAAATTTAGATATTTGATGAATTCTAAACTCAGCCTGTTTCTGAAATAAGCAAATAGAAAGTAACAGACCATCACTAAACAAAGCCTTTGGCATTACTGTGGAACTGAAAATATTAAAACTTGATTTCAAGGTACATAAACGAAGAGTGACCACAGTATGTGCCCAAGCTACCCATGAGATCTCTGCAAGTGAAAGCTCAGGTAACACGAAGGGTTTGGTTTGGTGTTGTGTTGTTGTTGTTGTTGTTGTTGTTGTTGTTTTCCTGTTCTGGAAGTTGGACAACATCTCTCTGAAGAACATAACATCCTTCAGACTTTCTTATTTGTCCATTAAACTACTCATGTAAAAAAATAATTGTGTACTCCAGAATACAGAGATGCAAGTACTAAAATCCAAGAGATGAAAAAACAAACTTAAACTTTATCTATAGCATACAGTAAGAAAGGTAGGGAAATAATGGAATTTTTTTTCCAAAAAACTAAATGTATCTAAGGATCTATGTAACATCAGAATAGATAATATTCCATATAACAGTGGAGTCCAAACAACTTCAACTCAGATCAGGTGAAAAGATTGAACATAATAGAGGAGATATTGGGGGGATCTGGTTGGGGGATAGTAGGGGAATATCCTGGCCCAAGCTTCCTTGCAGTGAATGCAGGAAAGGCCAGACAGAGAATGGATTCGTTATGGGAGCCAGGCTAAATCTGATTGGTATAAGAAAAGACATGGACTATTCACCAGACTAGATGCTGGAAGAAGACAGGGGAAGTCTGTGTAGACACTGGGGCTGATGGAAGTGACCCAGAAGGGATCTATGGGTAAGTGCACATAGGATAAGTCCCTACATAAGCTTAGAACTTGATGGCCATGATGGCAGGGGTGGTCAGATTAGGCCAGGGCACTGCTGCTTGTCTGATCCAGGATAGATCTATCAGGTTGCAGAAAAAAAAAAAATAAAAGCAGGAATGGGGTGTTGAGCAATACTCACCAGGAAAGGATGGGACTGGAGAGTCTGAGTATTGTGGAGGCAAGATAGAAGGGCCATGAGTAGATTCAGATATGGCAAGTCCAGGCAAAAACCTAGAACCTATATGCAGTGTGGGTAGAGAGGTGATATTCCCAAGAGAAGAGAACACCAGCCAGATCTGTAATGTGGCTAAGAACAAAGGTTCAGGGTCCATTTCTCTTTTATATCCATTGCAGCAATGCAGATTGCCCTGTCATGCAGTTTAAAAAAACAACAACAACTAAAGAACTTGAAGGGTGGCTATAGGGTAGAAATGGGAAATAGAGTAGATGGGTGGCATAGATGTGTAAGCCAGCTCTATCTGTCTAGCACAGGACATAGATTTTATAGGGCCATGCTGCAGGCTGACATCTGCACGCTTGATCTCTAGACTAGTTCCTATTCCTATTTTCCTGCATGTTCAGTGTGGACTAGAGCACATCTCAGGATGACCGTTGACTCATCAGACATGCCCATACACTGCACATGCTGTCGTCAAAGAGAGAACACGTGACATTAAAATGTAAAAGTACAAAAATTTCAATTCTTTTTCTATAGAGTATTTAAGAACAATTATAAATTACCTAGGAACAAATCCAATTCCCAAGAAATTTATCTACCCAAAATGAAAAAATAAATGATAATAATAGAAATACAAAATAACTAAAGAAGTCTACATAATGAGCTTAATTTTAATGACTTTACATTTTAAAATAAATTTAATTCAAAGAAGATACTTTTTCAAATGTAAAATTTCAAAAATCAAAATGATAAAAGATTCATGCAACATTAGGCATTTACTAAGCATTCCTTCAGTAGAAGAAAGATTAAAATCAACTTATATATTCACCAATATGTATAAAGATCATACTCTTGAAAGTAGGTATATATGTAATTATATATATTTATATATGTATATGTGTGTGTTTGTGTGTATGTGCATATATATGTCTACATATATGTACATATATACATATTTGAAACTACAATAAACAAGTGTCTATGAATGCACAAACATACCATTTGATAAAATAAATGCTAGAAAGAAAACGTGAGGAATGTCTCTGATATATTAGTAATATATGTAAAAGTCTTCAATCTCTACAAATACCACTTATCTCCTTGGTCCTATATAACACATTATCATAATAAAAATATTGAACAGAGGTATGAATGAGGAAACATTCATGGTCATTTGTTTCCATAGAGTTCCTAGCCACCTCTTCTTCATCTCCCTAGCACCATGCTTTAACTTCACTTTTGAAACACAGGAATAGTCCTTAATTTCTACTAGGTCATTCAAAATTGAATATATATATATATATATATATATATATATATATATATAAAATACATATATACATACATATATGTTCAGTATATATGTTCAGTATACATGTTCAGAATATATGTTCAGTTCTGAATGGCCATAATCTATATATGCATATATGTGTATATTGTGTGTAAACATATACACATGCATATATATTCACAAAATATACTACCTATAATATATATGGTAGTTTAGGTTTCTCAGAAACATTAATTCTTTGGGGAAATATAAATTTATTTACTCTGTCTCACACATGTATTTCTGTAGTTGCATCAAAAACTGTGAATGTTTTCATCATATTCAGTTTTTACACTGCCTTTCATAATTTTTTAGTAAGAATTTTAGGATGAAAAATTGTTATGTATGTAGGTACACACTCTGAAAATAGTTTTTAAAAAGTTAGAGCTGGTTCCAGTATCACTTGAACAAAGGCAAATCCTAAGCGCTGTAGATTGTGTTACTCTTTTAAATAACATACTATTAGGAAAAAGTGGCCTAGAACATGTATTATGCTCTTGATTATATTTTTACAAGTATACATGAAATATAAATACAATTGATAATAATGATGAAAATAGGTGCTGTGCATCTGGGAAATTCAGGTTTTGTTTAACTTATACAGACAGACAGACACATACATATGTGTGTATGTGTGTGTGTATGTGTGTGCATTTCATAACTTTTACGTGAGACATAGTCTCAAATAATTTTATAGCAAAGAAATAAGAGCTTATGTATTAATTTAAGATAAATATCTAATATATATGCTAGAATAAGGTAATGAGATAGCATATGTTCAATTCTTAAGAGGTCACATGTACTATTTTAATGTCCTGCCTGACAATCTCTTATAAGTACATTTGATTTCTACCAAGCATGACAAGAAACAAATATGTATAAATACTTCTTTCATATTTCATTGTGCTGTGTTTAAACAGGTGGACTCTTCTGCTGTAATTTGCTCATAATTTACACAAAGCATAGCTGTGATTACAGGTCATGTGCTACTGATGTTTACATTGTTCCCGCTCTTTCAAAGATCTATGTATCAATTTAATGACATGGAATGACTGATATAGTCAATCTCTGTTCAATTTTCCTCCTTCTTTTGTATATGTAATAATATTGCTGTCATACGATAATTAGGTATACACACAGTAAAGAGTAAATTAAAGGTAGCCCCTGGGTTTTATGATCCAAGTTAGTGCAATCATATTCCACAAGTTTTGTAATCACAGAGCTTCTTTCATTTCCCATCAATCTCTCCCATAATCGATGAGAACCTGAAAGAGCTAGTGCACATTTCACTATACCACTCCTGGGCATATACCCGGAAGGTGCTCCAACATGTAATAAAGACACATGCTCCACCATGTTCATAGCAGCTTTATTTATAATGGCTAGAAGCTGGAAAAAAAAAAAACCAGATGTCCCTCAACAGAGGAATGGATACAGAAAATGTAGTACATTTACACAATGGAATATTACTCAGATATTAAAAACAATGACTTCATAAAATTCACAGGCAAAGGGATGGAACTTGAAAATATCATCCTGAATGAGAGAGACTGATGGGAACATGATTGGACTAACTTAGATCATAAAACTCAAAGGTTACCTTGGGTAAATAGACCACATTTTGTTTTCAATTTTATGAGATCCCATTTGTCTATAGTATCTTAGAGTATAAGCCATTGGTGTTCTGTTCAGGAAAATTTCCCTATGCCAATGTGTTCAAGGCTCCTTTCCACTTTCTCTTCTATTACATTCAGTGTATCTGCTGTTACATGAAGGTCCTTGATCCACTTGGATTTGAGCTTTGTACAAGGAGACAAGAATGGATCAATTTTCATTCTACTACACACCTACCACCCCTTGAGCCAGCACCACTTGTTAAATATGCTGTCTGTTTTCCACTGGATGGTTTTGGCTTCTTTGTCAAAGATCAGATGACCATAGGTGTGTGGGTTTATTTTGGGTGTTCAGTTCTGTTCCATTGATCTACCTGTCTGTCTCTGTACCAATACCATGAAGTTTTTATCACAACTGCTCTGTAGTCCAGCTTGAGGTCAATGATGGTGATTCCTCCAAAAGTTCTTTTATTGTTGAAAATAGTTTTCACTATCCTGGGTTTTTTGTTATTCCAGATGAATTTGAGAATTGCTCTTTCTGTCTCTGTGAAGAATTGAGTTAGAATTTAATGGGGATTTCTTTGAATCTCTAGATTGCTTTTGGTAAGATGGTCATTTTTACTAAGTTAATCTTGCTGATTCATGAGCATGGGAGGTCTATGGAAATCCACTACATAAACAAACTTAAAAAAAAAACTTGATCATATCATTAGATGTTGAAAAAGCACTTGACAAAATACAACATCTTTTATGTTAAAAG
Source organism: Hylomyscus alleni (assembly GCA_019843855.1). NCBI lineage: Eukaryota > Metazoa > Chordata > Mammalia > Rodentia > Muridae > Hylomyscus > Hylomyscus alleni. Next base: position 5,636 of record JADRCC010273420.1, on the reverse strand, counting down.
TCTTGGAAAGATCAGGAATTCAAGTCCATACATAAACATAAGAAAAGCAATATATGGCAAACCAGTAGCCAAAATCAAACTTAATGGAGATAAACTCAAAGCAATCCCACTAAAAATCAGGGACTAGACAATCATCTCTATATATCTAATATAGTACTTGAAATTCTACCTAGAACAAAAGGAAGTCAAAGGGATACAAATTGGAAAGAAAAAAGTCAAGATATCATTATTTGTACATGCAATGATAGTATTTTAAGTGACCCCAAAATTTCCACCAGAGAACTCCTACAACTGATAAGCAACTTCAGCAGTGTTGCTGGATATTAAAATTAACTCAAACAAATAAGTAGCCTTCCTCTACTCAAATGAAAAATTGGCTAAGAAAGAAATTAGGGAAATGATACCTTTCACAATAGTCACAAATAATATAAAATATCTTGGTGTGACTCTAAGCAGGTAAAAGATCTGTAGTACAAGAACTTCAAGTCTCTGAAGAGAGAAATTGAAGAAAGCCTCAGTAGATGGAAATTTTTTTCTTTAATGACACAGTATTTATAGTTACAATGAAGTCATGGTATAGAGTTTCATAATGTGTTTAAGTGTCACTCACTGAAAAAAAAACTGAGCTGTTTCCTGATTATTTCTTGAATAAGGCTGATATAAACATCAAAAAGTGTTAATGTGTAGTGTTTCATTTCACTTATTTAAAGGAAAAAAAAGAAAACAACTGAAGAGTACCATTAAGCACTGCATGGCTTCTTTACATAGTTGCAGTGCTATTTTTGGTATTTCTAATTCCAAGTTTTTAAATGTTGTTTTGTTTTGTTTTGTTTTGTTTCGAATTTCTCTCTTTCTCCCCTGGGCCTCTTCTGTTCTGCCATGGACCAGGTTTGTTGCAGGACCTCTTGTTCCAAGGGATAAGAGTTCTGGTTAGGTGGGCAAAAAATTCAGCGAAGACATAAAGGCAGAGATGACATATGGAAGTGCTGAGTCTGAATGGATTTCTTAAAAATGGCATGAAGTTTTTACAATCATTGCAAAAGAGAAATGAGAAATCTAGCAGCTCAGCAGTTGAGGTACATCTGAGGCTACCTGAAACACACTGGGTCTAAAGCAGCCACCTCTTCTGGCTAGGCACTACACCCCCCAGGCCCAAGCGCTCTGGGCCTGGGTGGCTGTGGACTGCATGAGGCTCAAAGCTTGAATCTGAATGAATGAATCTAAGTCCTAGTCCATCTAAATTCTAGTTCCAGTCTAAGTGCCCCTGCACAAAGTGAAAACCAGGCTTATATGGTATAGACAAATGACAAAAGTCACGTAGGCAGATGACAGTCACATCAAGGTCAGTAAGATCATGTAGGCAAGGGATGGTTACATCAAGGTCGGTAAGATCAAGTATCCAGGTGTGAAGCGGGCAGAAGAGCGGTGGTGCCCTCTCAGCTGGGACTATTTTGGTAATCCCATGCTTATTCTCTGGGTCTGCTGGAGGTAAACAACAGGAAGTTCCAATCTAGCAATTCCTGAAAATGCCCTTAAGTGAGAGAAGCCCTTCAATTACTCTGGTATATAAAACAGTTCTGTCTTCTGTGGGACTTCCCTGAGAATTCTAACTATGTGCGTGACCTCTGTTGCTAACTCTGAGGACATCCTATCTGATAAGGCAGATTCCTTGCGAGAAACTCCAAGCTAAGGACAGCTTGGAAATAAATTAGGATATATTGGAACATTGTGCTGGCCAGGGAACAATGCCCTTTTTTAGCCATTTACGAATCATTTCTTGGGGTACCTTTAGGCCTGAATAAGAAGGCATGTTGACGATTGGAAAGACTAATCTGGAACACATCTGAGTTAGTAGATGCCAATGACTGACTGAATACCCAGGAGGCACAAACTCCCTTTGAAGTCATAACCCCTCTTGTCCACGATCAGGTTTTTACCCCTGATATTGCAGACATAACTGTAGTAGATGAGGGGGCGTGACATTGTTCAACATAAAATGATCTCTAGTAAAAAATGAGGGTTTCAGACTCTGCACAGAACAATTAAGAGACAAACTCTAGACTCACAGCTGTAAATACATGATTTTCATCTGCTTACTGAGCATGCGATCTCATCTCCATCTTTATATTTTTATCTATAAGACTTACTCTTATTTTATACAAACATGATAAATACTAAAGAGGATTAAAGTATTTGGAAATTAAAGTTGCTGCATAAATCAAAATGTGGTGTTTTGGAATAATTATTGCAGCACTTCCTCTTAGCCCTGACAGTTAATAAATCATTAAGCTCGATGGAAAGAAAAACTACTAATTATGCTAAGTGAACAGTATCCTGATAGAATTCTGTGTTTTGTCCCTGGTAACTCATTTAACATGGATGGTCTCTTTTTCTTACCACTCAGTGCTTTGCCAGCATTTTCTTTAATCTTATCAGATCTGTTTGATTTAATTGAGAAGTCACTTTACAAGAATGTCATTTTTCTTGCATCTCTTCAATAAAGTAATATAATTAAGATTATGCAAAGCAGAGAAGACTGCCAGAATACAAGGCAAGAATGAAGGCCTGTGAAATCCCCAAATTAGGATTGCTGTAGTCAATATAAATAATTGACATTTAGGTGACCTAATTAAAACAAATTACATCTCTGTGGGGGGAAAACTATGATTTTTCAACATAGAATGTTCTTGAGAAATAATAGGCAAAATATCTGAGACAACAGTGTTTTGTTTTGTTATTTTATTTTCTATAAAAGTCATGAAAATTGTTGCTATTGAATAAACAATATTCAAATGAGTGGGAAAACCATGGAACTCAGAAATACATGAGAAATAGATTATGGTTATTAGTAAGAAAAAGGCAGTTACATGTAACTGACATAGAATACAAATCTGAGAATTCTTTACTCCTTCTGCACTACAGAATCATGTTTGCAAGATGGATTTCTCATGGGTCTTTCATGAGGTGAAACTAACTTGATATATGTATAATATCTACAACCATTCCCAAAACATGGTGAGAACTTTATGTCTCTACTTAGCAATCTTCCATTACTTTGCATAACCAGTTACCAAAAGGAACATTAGAAGCATTGTACAAAATAAAACAAACTTTACTTTAGCATTATTTAACAGAATTCACTTAAGGCATTTCTTGAGAAAACCATATTTTTCATGTGAAAGTTGCTTTTCACATTATTTTCATGTTGCTTTCTTATGAACGAGTAAGTTTCTATACAAAATTCCTCAAGAGTTCAGAAATACTATTCCATTTTTAAGTGTATTTGTTACATTCAAATAACTTTGGATTATATTTATTATGTCAAACACCTTTAAAAAGGGAAGAGGATAATAAATGATGGTCATAATAGTGGGGGCATATTTTACCTTTCTTTCTGAAGAACTTAGTAACTTGGACACATGGCTACTAACACTAATGGCAAACAATCTAAAATGGATCTTGATGGAAATGTTTTTGAGGTTCAGAAAATGCTTGTTAAATTTTGTTACAAGTGCATTAAAATTCTATTTCAGATGCCCATACCAAAGGGTCCCTTGTATGACATATGACATAGGAAATGTTTGTTTAAATCATTTTCTTGTGAATTGTTGTAACTTTAGTATTTCTAAATATTTATTTTGCTTGAAGAGAATAGAAGTGGGATTATTTGTGAAAAAGTATGAGAGTCAGTAAGATACATAGCAATGAGCCTATAGCATGGCAACAAGTGATAATCATAAAGTTATACCCTTTGAGTTCAAATCCAGTGCTCAAAACAATTATTAACATATTCGCTATATGTGAAGATTAATATTGATTATCAACTGTATGGGATCTAGAAAAAATAACTAATTCACTGAACAAGGCACTTCATTCTTCAGTGTCTCAATTTTCCCACCTACAAAGGGTGTTTGTGTTTACTGAAAATCTGTCATAGATATTAATAAGATAACATGCATGAGCTATTGGCAATATATCCCAGTGTGACAGGTTCAAAAATCATAATAATCATTGTCACAGGCATATGTGCCTTTTGGCAATGCCCAATATACAGGAAATTCAATCCAATAATGCTAATTGAGAAATAGCATCTTTATCGAGAGTTCCTCCTAACCACACATTTCTAAGAATTTATATGAAAATGGTATCCTTGTGCAAAACAACCTACATTAGCAATCCATAGCAGATGATTAACAAATGTAGTAGCCTCAGATGAGAGGATTCAGGTTCCCATAAGCTTCTTCATACAAGATTATATATTTATTATCATGCTGTCATAAAAATGTAGTGGAACAACTTGCGGTATGAAGATACATAGCTTTTGATTGGTTTTGGAATATAAGTAGTAAGCAGGTTTACTATTTATCCTATTATTAACTAAACTTTGACCTTCAAAAATATTTCTTTACTATCAAAAATAGTCATTGCTAGCATTTAATGAGCAACTACTAAATGCCAAAACAATTATCCTATTCATGTGTGCATGCATGCATCTCTACTCATCTGTGTGAGTTCACATGCATGTATGAGGGAGCTTCCATATGTAAGCACCTGCATGTGAAGTTCAAAGGTCAACATCAGACGACATCTTTTTCAATTGAAGTATTGGCCAAGGAGGTCCTTCAAGTATTCTAAAACAACGGAGACTACTGTCAAATTTATAGATTGCTCTCCACAAAATGACAGCAAGATCCCATTGCTGAAGACAACACCTATATTGAATAAGGGGATGTGAAGCTAATGCCTACATAATGCCCTCCCTTCTACATCTTATTGTCTTTACTACAGTAGGATACTTTGAATACTATCAAAAGAGTAACATAAACACCAAGTCAGACACAAGCCCTGTATCTACAATCATTTCTTGCCTGCAGGATATGATAGGACAATGGTGGTATAAAGTTTGTGAGAATAACCAACCAATAACTGATTTGACTTAAAGCCTACTCCATGAGATGAAATCCATAACTGACACTGCTTAGGTGACCAATAACTTGAGACAGGATACCCCAGAGACCTGAGAGAAAAGAAAATAATACTCTTAAAAGGAGGTGTAACATAGTGATAAAATAACCCCTAAAAAAAAAAAAATGATGTTCTGCAATCCTCATAGCCCAGTGCTGTCCACAGAGAATCTTCCTCTCTCAGCAGATGAGACATTATGTAAAGAGTAAGAATTCTTGAAACTCTCATCCCTAAATGGGATGTCTCCATCAGATCCCTCTGCTCAGAGCTCAGTGGACCTTTCATAAAAGGGGTGGGGGAAGTCTAAGATCCAAAGAGCAATGGGGCACACCAAGAAAGCAAGACCCTCTAAATCAAGATGACAAAGTTCATAACCAAAGCAGCATTCACAGGGCCTGCACTGGTAGAAACCAGGTTCTTTGGTTACTTATTATGGCTTTCATATGGTTACTTATTAAACTTATTAGTGCTTTTAAGAGAAGTGTTCTTCGGAGCCATCTCTTAAACTCTGTGCCTTTATTAGTATTACTTCAGTGTTTTTATTTAAATTCCCTTCTAGATTCCCAAGTGGAAATCCTGTATGGTTGCATATGCCTGTAATTCTCATGTTCTGTAACTAGCACTCTATAAATACACTAAGACCATGTTGGCTAATGCTTTTTTCACTTTTT
>JADRCC010273271.1:0-22613 GCA_019843855.1 Hylomyscus alleni | reverse complement strand
AAAAAAAAAAGAAAAAAAAAAAAAAGAAAACAGCCCTGAGACTGGCTAAGACATGAATGTCTCCAGCCAAGACTTCAGCTTTGCACAGACAATAGATTTTGTTAGTACAGAGTCCTCAAGACTTATCATGCCATCCATTCAAATGGCATGGATAGAAATTTATATTACAGTTTGGATATACAGTCCATATGGACTTATAAAGTTTGATGCCTTTCTCCTGCTCAAACATAGAGAATCATTGCTAGCTGAATTGTATACACCTCACATTTTACACACGTGCAAATGCAGATATGTATATTATCTGTTAAAGTTTATATATTTGCAGAGTGAAAGGACCAGATACCAAAGAAGATAAGTAGCCTAGCCTAGGTGACCCATCCTCATGGACTGCCCCTCACCGTGTTTGCTAATAAACAGTCTCATCTGTTCAGGTCAGATGCAGGTCTCCTATCTTCTGTCTCCCATTTTGTTCTTTGTAGAACATGATTTTAATATTTTCAAGTGTTGTTATTCAACAAACAGATAGTTATTTTAAGATATACTTCGTTGTTATGTCTCCTTTTTCATTTCTGATTTTATTAATTTATTTATTAAATAAATGATTTATTTGGATACTGTGCCCTCTGATTAGTCTGGTTTACTTATCTTGTTGATTTCTCAAAGAACCAGCTCCTGGTTTGGTTGAGTCTTTGTATAGTTCTTTTTGTTTCTATTCGGTTTGATTATTTTCTGCCGTCTACTCCTCTTGAGTGTATTTGTTTCTTTTTGTTCTAGAGCTTTCAGGTGTGCGGTCAAGCTGCTAGTGTAAGCTCTCTTCAGTTTCTTTTTGGAGGCACTTAGAGTTATGAGTTTTCTTTCACTGCTTTCATTGTGTCCCATAAGTTTTGGTATGATGTGTCTTCATTTTCATTACCTTCTGTCTCTTTATGTTGCCTCAGAAAGCTAACATCTGGTGCCAAAACCCAGGAGGACACCTGGAGTCCACAGATGGCTTTGAGCTTCTGCAGGACCTCCCCTGTTCTCATCTACTCTCTGACCCTGGGCTGAGTAGACCTGACAAGGCCATTTGTCTCCCCAAGGGATCCATTTCTTTCACTCTTTGTCTCTGCACCTTCTCCTCTCACTTTTGTTTTTTTTATAGTCTGAACCCTCCTCACCCACCAATGGCTTTGGCCATTTTGTTTCATATTGTTGCTGTAAAGTGCCTGCCAGTCACTGACACAGAGAAGTGACTTGGGTCAAGGACATGCTGACCACAAACCCTGTTTTGTTCTGTATTTTCTGTATGAGGTTTGCTAATCTTAAGAAATTCCACAAAGCTTTACATAGAGTCTATCAAATCAAAGGTCAATATGAACTGTTATGTCTAATATATCTTGAGTCAGACCACCAGGCAACCTTTCCTGTACTTATGTATGAGCTCACAGTGGTTTTTGTGGCTGACACCGAAGAATGCTGCTAATAAGCCAAAAAAAATTATGATTATAATATGCTTGCTCTGTTATCTCAATGTTCTGAAATTCTCCTGTTCATCACTCATCTACCACCCCCTCCCTTACCTTAAAGGTTAGCTGGTAATACTTTGCCTAGTAAACTAACTTCTCCCCTCTTTATCCTTTAAACTTTTTAAACTCATAAAAAGCCTACACTGGGGAGCAGACTAGTTCTACAGTTAGGCTCCTGCAGTCCTTTTGTGGTCCTTTAGACGTCTAGTGATATGGTATGTGTTCAATAAAGTCTTGCTTAACTGAGGCCAGTGTTTACTTGGTTCGAGAGGTGACTCCCTGGATCCCAACAGTTTTGTTCTGTCGAGTCTCACATCCAGACAAGAGGCTGCTTTCTCCATTTGACCAGCAGCAGACAACTGTTGAGGCAAGGTAACTCATGGGATATAACTCAGAGGCATCCTGATTAGGACTTAGGGGTTCATGGGAGCCCCTCTCAGTCTAGTCTTGAGATTCATCATTCAGTTGAGAGTTCTAAGAACTCTCCACAGGCCTCATGATATCTTGATGGCTGGAAAATATGAGTCTGAGAATGTCCCTCTAACTTTTCAGGCACATTTGGTCAATCTGAACCTCAGGGGCTACCGTAGGCAGCTGGGTCTGACCCCAGGGTTCCAAACTCTCAACACTGAAGAACACATCCTTAGCCAGTCTGGGGTTAATCTTAGAGTTCTTTTTGGGAGACCTCAAATTGACCACACTTACTTAACTTAGGTCAAAATCTGGCTTCAATATATATTGGACTGCTTCCACTTCATTGGACAATGGCCACTGCTGGCTCAAATTTGAACTTCAGATATTAATATCTAAATTAATTTAGATAACTTTGTAAGATGCAATGGAGAATTGCTCAAGTCTCTTCCTCTTAGACCCCTTCCCCCCAGCTCTTCTCAATTCTTATTATTCCTACCAATCACTTCCTGCTCACAAACTAGCTAAGAGATTGATTTTTTTTTTTTTTGAGTCAAGGTTTATCTTTATGTTGCCCTGGTTGTCCTGGAACCCAATCTATAGATCAGGCTGGTCTAGAACTCACGGAGACCTACCTGCCTCTGCCTTCTGAGTGCTTCCTCCCTCTTGAATAAAGGTGTGTTCAATCACCCCTCACCCCCACCCCAAGAGCCTGATCAACTCTTGTCCCTCTTCTCCTACGGGGCTTACCAAACCCCGAGGGAATGAGCCATGAAGTTTTACTAGCTGCAGAATAAGGTCCCAACTAGTTTAAGGTAAGGATTCTTGTCAGGATTAGGAATTAAGGTTAGGAACAGAGTTTGGTTTAGAGTTAGGAGTTAAGGCTTGGATCAGGATTTGGGTCAAGATCAGGATGAGGGTTAGAAGGTTAGGGTTTGTTCTATAAAAATTTCCTTCAAGATTGAAACATTCCATCCTTCAGGGATGCTCTTTACAACCAGGAAGTAAACAACTCAAAATAGCTTCAGGAATTCCCTGAAACCCACCAGATTCATTAGGATCCTCCCTCATAGAGTAAACAAACCAAGCTGCAAAGAAGATTCTGAGACCCAATCAGCTGCCTGGAGGTTTAGACCAACAACTGAGGTAGAAAGGACACTCTTCAATCTGTTGAAGTGCCTGCGGGCTGTGCACTTTGCTCCAGAGGCAGGCAAATTTCTGAGTTCGAGGCCAGCCTGGTCTACAGAGTGACTTTCAGGACAGTCAGGGCTACACAGAGAAACCCTGTCTCGAAAAACAAACAACCTCCCCCAAACAAACAAACAAACAGATCTGGATCACAGGTGTGCCCTCTGTTTCTGCATTGCAGTTCATTCCAAATATAGTCAAGTTGACAACAGAGAGTAGCCACCACGTGGGAACGTTTGTCACCACATAATTGGCATCTGGACAGGGACATAAAAGAACCGAAGATGAGTTCAGAGCAGTGAGTGCTATCCTGGCTATGGATAGCAAGACCCGCAATGGAGGCTGAGCAGCCTAATTGGGAAGCATCCACAGATGGAATTCCTATACAGCTGCTCTTTCCTAGGTGGCATCTAATATACCTTTGTGCTATGAGAGCAGTTGCATGGTTCTTCTATGGACAGAGAGACATGCAACTAAGGCTGAGCCATCAGGATCAGGAGGAATCCCAGGATAGCAGTCTTTGTCTGTGTGATGTAGTGTGGCCTGTCTATTTGATGAGTGGGGTCCACCACATGAATATGGGGATACTCTGAAGACAGTTAAAGGTCTAGAAGAAACTAAGGAGATTGGTGTGCAGGGCTCGAGATTATTGTCAACAGTGGCGGATGTTGCCTGGCCTCTCTTGTGTGTGGTTAGAACTTTATCTGTATCGGAGATGGCCACCAAGTAGGAACTTGTTTGTATAAATGAGCGATTGCGATGAGAAAGGGAGATGCAGCGGTGGCGTCCCTGTTAGCCTCTACCCTGGCAAGTAAAATAAAAGAGAGGATGTGATGGAGGTATTGGCTTGTTGCTTCTTAAGGCTTGGGCGCTTGAGGGAAAAGAGAGCATAAGTTAGATCTGTGCTCCAGAGCCCTTCCTAGGATCCAAGAACTTGGAAGTCGCGGGAAGATTCAGAGAGTGAGCAGGAGAACATGGTAAAAGCAATAGAAGATACCCTCGGGGTCGGACATTAAATTGGGAGACTGGGAGAATCTACGATCCAGGGTGCGGATGTGGGTATCGAAAATAACGAGGGTGATCAGGGAACATTCAGTGCCAGAACTTCTGCAACCGGAGAAGACTTTTTTTGTTTGTTTGTTTTGTTTTTTTGTTTTTTTTTTTCGAGACAGGGTTTCTCTGTATAGCCTTGGCTGTCCTGGAACTCACTCTGTAGACCAGGCTGGCCTCGAACTCAGAAATCTGCCTGCCTCTGCCTCCCAAGTGCTGGGATTAAAGGAGTGCGACACCACCGCCTGGCTCTGGGGAATGCCTATTGCAGCCTGCCTTGTGAGGGTGTGGGACATACGAGCAAATGGAATCAGTCTTACTGCCCCGAAGACGGGGACATAGCAGTGTAACTTCCCATCTCATCTTAACACAAAGGCTTTGAAACCCAAGAGGCTGGGAGAGAAATCCAGTCCTAACGGATTGGCTTCTCAGAGCCCTTAGGACACTTGGTTATCTCTGTCTGAAGTCCCCACAGATATCCAGGAACTGAAAACAACATAGGACAGTTGCCACGTCCACTCGTCTGCTCCAGTCATATCTAAACTATTGGGGGTAAAAGCCTGATTAAGGATGAGAGGCGATATAGCCCCAAAAGAGAGCTTGCGCCTCCTGGGCATTCAGATAGTTGCTGGCATCCCCTAATACAGACGTGTTCCAGATTAGTCTTTCCAATCATCAACATGCCCTCTTATTTAGGCATAAAGGTACCCCAAGAAATGATTCGTAAATGGCTAAGATTGGGCATCGTTTCCTAGCCAGCACGATGTTTCCAACATATCCTAATTCAATTCCAAGCTGTCCTTAGCTTGGAATTGCTCTCAAGGAATCTGCCTTATTCAGATAGAATGTCCTCAGAGTTAGCAACAGAGGTCAGGCACCATAGCTTACTGTTAACATAGAATTCTCAGGGCAGTCCCACAGAAGTAATAACTGTTGTATATACTAGAGAGTAATCCAAGACCTTCCCTCACTCTAGGGCATTAGTTAGAACTGTTAGGTCGTAACTTCCAGGTGCTTGCCTCCAGCAAGACCCAGAGAACTTTACAGGAAATACTAAATCAGATTCTCCTAGTCCTTGCCTCCAGTAGAACCAGAGAATTATGCCAAGATAGCCACAGCAGGAAGGACTCAACTGGTATTGCACCTGTTTCACACCTGGTTACCAAATCCTACGACCTTGATGTAGTGGTCACTTGCCTACATGACCTCAGTCTTGTGCCCCTGCTGTAAAACCTGCCTGCCTACGTGACTCTTGTCATCTGCCCTGCTTGTTGTATGCTATTTAAGCCTGAATTTCACCTTATACAAATACATTCAGATTCACCACACTCTTGTGTCGAGTCTGTCATCCGCCGACTTATTGTCCACCTGACCAGAACTCTCATCCCACGGAAATTGGGGTCCCCTGCAACGAACCTGGTCCGCGGCAGACAGTTGCTACTGAGGGAAGCAGGAACAAGAGAAGCTATGCATGGACTGAGGTTCTCTGGGACAGACAGAACTATGCTTATAGGAGTATTAAGGAGAGAGCTGATCTAATAGGGACCTCTAGATGGGCAGGGGGCTTAGTGACTTTGCTGAGCCCCCGGGAGGGATAGGATCTTTATGAAGAGAGGCTTTGGCAGGCCGCAGTGATCTAGACTGTCGTGAGAATTGGGTTCATATGGTGCTAAAGCACATGGGAGGAGGTGGAAGAGAAAACAGCCGGTGGGGTCCTAGCCGGATCATCTGAAAGCAAACGTGGCCTGATTTGTGTTGAGTTCTTGCTGTGCCTGTTCTCGAACCCCCAAAGACCGCCAAGGAGCCAATGCAATTGCACTAGGGTCTTTTATTCAAGCAGGATGGGAAAGTAGAGCCCTGAGCCTAGTTTTGGGCAAGCATTTATAGAGGCAAGCAGACAAGCAAGAAGGTTTCTAGCCTGGGACACATTTGATTGGGGCGGGGGGCGCATTATGGTCTTTAACATAATTGGCTGGTGCTGGGAGCCAAACCATAAGCTTAACTTCTGTTTTTCTCCTAATTGGTGGTTGTTAGCCAGGGTAAGGCTTGTACCCTGGAGGTGTTGATTTGTTAGGGAGTAACCTGGAAGCTGGTGCTAGGTGCCGGTCTGTTAGCTAACTTGAGTTCAATCTCAGGTCATATTCTCTAAGATGGAATCTGAACCCAAAAGATCCGGTTCCTAGGGTGAATAATGATAGTGAAATAATTCATGTGTGCTAGTTATTGAGAACCCTGTCAATTAAGCCAATTAAAAAAATCGAGTCCTTTTTTATTTTTATTATTGATGGCCAGACCAGGAAAGAGTGAACTCAGGCGTCTGAAAAGTCCCTGGGTGCTCAAGCTCAGGGGTATAGTGTCTTAAAGACAAAGCGTCAATGCTTGAGGGTGGGAGGGTTATATCAGTGAGAGGTTTAGAGTTGCCTAATATTGTCTGCTCGCTCTGTAAGGCTCCGTGATATAAGACACTACATTATACGTTTGGGCCATGCTCCGTGGACAGTCCCTGAAGCACTGCCCAGGTGGAGGTGGCTGTTGGGGCCTGGGGGTTTAGAGAATGACCAGGCAGTTATAAAATAAAGTTGGGACAGGATGGCGTGACCCTAGTCAGTTCACTTCCCCATTGCCTTAGTAACTCCCAAGTCTTTCATCTTGCTTAAGGGGTAAATACTGGTTCTCGAGGATCGTTAACCTGACAAGGCAATTCTTGGATGAACTTTAAAAGGCAATTTACCATGCAAGGCCCCACAGCAAGCTGTATAAAAAAGGGGAGAAGGCCCCACAGCAAGTTGTATAAAAAAGGGGAGAAGGGGCATCTGGGCTGAGAGGGAGCTGAGAGCCATTTCAAACATTTTATGGTGCTAGGACTTATTTGACTCATACTTCTCTTGTCTCTTATCTGAATTCTCTCTAACCTTTTCTAAAGTTTGTGTGTGTGTGTGTGTGTGTTAACTCCTTATTTCCTTCTTTGTTTGAACAGAAGCAACAATCTCTCTCGGTGTCACACAAAGTCCTCCCTGGGCATGAAGACTAAGTTGAAGCCTCCCTGGGTTCGGAGGAGTCCTTCTATCTGAGACTCCACTTGGCCATGGAACGTATTGACAGAGAACTGAAGGTGCCTAATGTTTGCATCTATCTGATGACATGTTGGTTGTAGGCTCATTTCTTCTCTGATTAGGGTCACAGTAATTAAGGCCGCAGCTCCTGCCACTGCCATTATTTGTAACTTTAATTTTTTTCAAATCCCATTTTTAGTGACTTTTTTTTCTTTTGAATGAACAAACAAAAACAACAAGAACAAACCCCTGTTGCCTCCCCCCTCCCCATGCCTGCCGCCCCACCTTCTCCCACTTATCAGCCCTGTCATTCCCCTACACTGGGGCACAGAACCTTCACAGGGCCAAGGGCCTCTCCTCCCATTGATGACCGACTTTACAATCCTCTACTATACACAAGCTGCTAGAACAATCAGTCCCACCATGTGTACTCCTTGGTTGGTGGTTGAGTCCCTGGGAGCTCTGAGGGCATTGGTCAGAGTGATGGGTTCTTAAATGCTTTAGCCTCCCTTTTGGAGGCTCACCACCCACCAGAGGTAGTGGAAAAGAAAGGATGTGGGGAAAGTGGACCTGTTTAGAAAGGTTCTTTGGAGCAGCTCCTGTTGTGTTGTCTGGAAATCAGCAGTTCAGCTCGTGGGCCAGCAGTGGCAGCTCGATCCACTCGCAAACCCTTCAAGGATACACCAGCAGTCTAGTTCTGTAGAGATGGATAGCAAACAGGAGTCGGCAGTGGTGGCACTACCTAGCAGAGACAGCCAGGCCTCAGCCTTGGCTCAAGTCAGCAGGAGGGACCTGAAGGAACACCAGGGGAAGCTCCGGGATGTGCCTCTCTCAGGGAAGCGAAGACACGAGACACACAGTAGTTGCTGCACAGCTAGCTCTATAAGCTAGCCAAGCTCAGCCACTGTCACTGTCCACTGAGTCCTATTAAAACCCTCCAAACATCAAATGTCCTCCACAGGTCTAGCCTCAGCGAGTGCATCTGTCTCAGCTGACATCACTCTGCCAGTCAGCCCGAGACCGAGGAAGCGGTAAGAAACTGTAGCACGCCACCAGTTTTTTTGGTGTGTTGCTATCTTTGGAGTCCCAACAAATACAGCGCAATGACTCAACGTAAGGTGGACCAACACATGCATGCTGTTCGCAAAGAATCCTTCATCACGTGTCCTCTTACATGCTTGCTTTAGCAGAACATCCTGTCTCCCATGTCTGCTTCGGCTAAATGTTCTCTCACAAGTCTGCCTTAGTCTTTCACCTGTACCCACTTTAAAAATGGTTCCTTCACGCGTTTGCCCCAGCAAAACACCATCCAACCGACTTTCCAAAGGACCCTTAAGTTTCCACTTCAGTTACTGTCATTGGAATGAGGAGAGGAGCAGGCCAAAGGGGAATAGGAGGTGGATCCCCTCTGGTCCTGAATAAGCATACTCGTGGGGAAATACATGTACAATCATACATAAACCTGAGTAATTATGCAGTGTTCTGAGGTCATATAGTGGGTAAGAAACCAAGTTTCTGTCACAGCATAACAAGCGTCTGAAATAAGAGACTGATACTGCAAGAAAGAGGGGAGCTAGCAAGGGGGCAATTTGCAGGGACAAGATATGAGGTGTTTTCAAACTCCCAACATAAAGGCGGTTTCTGGGAATGGGCAGGTAGGTTGGAAGGCAGTTATTGGAATTTGACTCCTAATCTGAAACAGTAAAGATGTCTGGCTTTTAAACGGATCTGGGAGTCTTGCATCAGCTCAAGCTGGGTGTAATTTAGCTTGTCTCCATGACCCCTTCATACCTTCAAACACAGCGAGATCTAAGTGACTCACAGTATCAAGTCCAGGTGCAGCACAACCGTGGGCCCCTCTGGAACAAAGTTCTGTGTGCTCTTAGGAAACACTTTCCGGAAGATTTCTCATCAATGCTGCTGCTCTCTTCTTAATCACAGTCAGTTCTTCAGCCCCAGGTGACCAGACATCACAGATTCTTCACCAAATGGAGAGGATGGACTGGAAACCAGCCAGTTTAGTCTTTATTTGGCTGCAAGTGCCTTAATCAGCAGCCAAGGCCACTTGTGTTTGCCTAAACCTTTTGTGCCACTCTGATGAGCCAGGAGGTACTCATCCCTGCAAAGCTTTTGGGATTTCGGATAACTGGAGCTGACTGAGTGACATAAGCCAAACCTTAATGCTCTAGCATTTTCTGGAGCTGGTGGATCAAAAGGCTATACATTCTGAAATTCATGCGATCACTCCAGAAATGGCAGGGAGACTCTTCTGGGCCTCAAAGAACCTAAGTTGTCTTAGACAATTAATGGGGTTTCAGCTGTACACCATTTCAGTCGTAAGGTACTGGCGAAAGTGTCCAGAGCTGGGGAACCTGTGTACAACTGGGGTTCTAGTCAGGATGCTTGGATGAGAAGTCCACCTCAAAAGAGAGAGAGTAGCTCCATACCAGTGACCGAGGCAAAAACAAACAAGCAAACAAACAAAAGCCTTCCTTGGCTCTGCCTGATACACTCCCTTTGTTCTGAAGTGAACAGTCAGTAGGAGTTGCTGGCAATCGTCCCAGGTGAGTGGGAGCAGAGGGTAGACTCCAGGAAGGCAGTTAGGGCTTGGGGCTTATCAGAAATACAGAACTGGAGGAAGGAATATAGATCAAGAAAGGGAGATGCTGTTCTTTTACAAAGTTGCCTTAAGCCGGGCGGTGGTGGCGCACACCTTTAATCCCAGCACTTGGGAGGCAGAGGCAGGCGGATTTCTGAGTTCGAGGCCAGCCTGGTCTACAGAGTGAGTTCCAGGACAGCCATGGCTATAAAAGAAACCCTGTCTCGAAAAACAAAACAAAACAAAACAAAAATTGCCTTAAGAGGCAGCTTCTGCAGCCTTCTCTTTCATAACACATTACTGTCTTTCTTTCCAGTCTGGGGATAATTGTTTTCTAAAGCAAACATTGAAGGGGTGAGAGTTTGTGGTCTCCACGTTAGAACATTTAAGTGACTCCAAGTAGATGAATTGGACTAACTCCGCGGCATTGGCCATGAAGAGATGGCCCCACCTCAGACCTGCCACAGCTCCCCTGTTGTAGGAGTGGGAAAGGATCTGAAGCTGGGTGAGACTTCAGGAGCCAATTTGGGATTTAATATGACTGGAAATTTCTGGTTCAGGACAGGAAAGGAGACTTTTTTTTTTTAAAAACAAAACAAAAAACAAAACAAACAAACAAAAAAACCAAAAGACACACAGTGTAAGATGGTGCCACCTAGTGGCAGAAATCGGAGAAACCGGCAATAGCTCCAGAGACGAAAAGACAAACCAAACAGAGTGAACAACGGCTTGCAGAGGCTCCCACCTAGTGGCAGAATTCGGAGAACGCGGCGGAAACCCAGAGTCGGGTTACTTAGGGTTGTGCTTTGGTCAGAGGGCTGAGGTAGGGTTTGGGCTGTGATTAAAAAGGTTAGGGTTGGGGTTACGGTTTGTATTAGAAGGCTAGGGTTAGGAAGATTATGTTTAGTGTTAGGGCTAGATGGTTAGGTAAGCGTTAATGCTAGTATTTAGGGTTTCTGTGTAGGCCGGGTCTTGAGCCAAGGTTAGGGTTAGGCTTTCAAAGCCCATAAAGAAAATCTCTAATCAACACGACCCAATGCTATGCCTACTTAGGAATAGTGTATAACCTGTGTTTAGTGGTGCAACTAAGCAAGAAAGGTGCAGAGGACTTGTTTCCAGGGTGTTTACTCTGGAACTATAGTGGAATTTTAGGAGAACCACTCACTGTACCTCGTGTAAACAGAATCAACCGTTGTTTCCTAGAAGTACTTAGACCTCGAAGAAATCTTTGTGCAAAACAGTGGTTGTTTTCTGTGGCTATTTATGGAGTTGTTTTTCTGAAGGAGTTTTACAGCCTTGGCATGACTTTGGTCACAAGACACTCCTGGCACACCCAGAGAGCATCTTGTATTCCTGGGTACTGCAAACAGTACCCAGTAAGGACTAAAGTTGTAGCGGCGCGATGTTTTCCTTCACAAAACATTAGAGCAGGGGGTTTGGGTATGAAGAACTTGTTTTACTCAAAGAACAACTTTAGTGTAACAGTTAGTAAAATGCTTTTGCTCTGCAATTTGAGATTCAGTCCACAGAGGCTGATCCCCCTGCTACCAGCAAGGCCTTAATTGATCCTTGAGTGTGGCCCTCTTTCTTTGATGGCATGGGCCGCTCCGTACACTGACACGGAGCAGTGCAGAAACCCCTTTTCCAGGGCGTAGCGAATCAGGCAGAGTGCAGACTGCTGTGCTCAAGTTCTCAGTAAACAGGAAAAGCGCTGACACCTGTGCCCAGGCCAAGGCCAGCCGTCCAGGGACTCCGCGATTACGTAAAACTGGCGCAGCTACTCATGAAGAGCACAGCTGTAATCTCAGCGATCTGGAGGTTGATGCAGGAGGATTTTTGTGAGGGTCAGATGAGTCTGTTTACGTAACTGTCGCCCAGCGGAGCTAATGGTTAGGGTTGGTTGGCGGCCAAGGTCCGAATACTCCGGTTTGCACCTAGCCTGATGCGCGCACACATTCTGGATAATGTAGCCCATTCTCCCTAATTAAGGAGCCTGAGCGCCCCAGTGTAATCTGGATTTTACAGTGTTTATGTGTTCACAGCTTCAAGGAGGCTTCGATGTGGTCACCCCGGGTACTGGGCAGTGTGGCCTCCGGCATTTCGCGACTCTGGACTCCGCAGGGACTCTGTGCCAGAAACCAGGACGGTCTCAAGCCCTAACTTACGCCTCGGATCAAGTTTTGTGCTCTTGGTCAGCGTCGTGTAACCAGGGACACGGGCGAGGACTGAACCTGGTCTTGTTCTCTGCACTCTCCAGTTCCGTGGGCTCTCACCTGCTCAGAGAATTGTCCAAACCCTACGGAAGACCGCTGAGCTTTCTGGGTATTGTAGTTCAAAGTCTCCAGAAGGCGGTGCTTGTGGACCCTAACCATTCTGGGTATTGTAGTGCGACTTTATGACGTTGGCACCTGTGGAGTAGCTTTTTTGGGGTTCGTGGTCCATTATTTCTCCACAGTCGTCCCCACGGAGGCTCCAGAGAGCTTTTAAGGCTCTGCAGATGGACGGACGGAGCTGACAGCCCCCGATCTCCGCGCCTTGAAAGCCGAGTGCACTTGGGAAAGACCAAGCCTGTTTAGAGACCAGAGGCGGTGGAAAGAGCTGACATTAGCAGACAGTGCCGGGCTTGGAGGATGGCCGGAAAGACCCGATGTGTAGCTGGGAGCAGCTTAGGGGCCTGTGGGTGGAACCTGTAATTTTGGAGACCCAGGGACCACTTGATGACTTAAGGAACACTGGCAGGAGTCCTGTGAACTGGAGAGGCGGGGCTGATGACATGGGGGCGGGGACATGGGGCGGGGCCTCCACTCCAGGAGGCTGAGGCTTGGGCCTAAGGTTAACCTAAGCAGCCTCAGGTCTTCAAGGATTCAGGATGCTGTGTGAACTAGCTGCTGCATGATACTCATCTGCAGGGTCGGGGTCAGAGACAGGGCTTGACTGTTGCAAATATGCAGGTTCAGGGTCAAGGCAAGGTCACAGTAAGAATATTCTGCCGCTTAGCTGCCCCATCTAGCACAGAGCATCAGTTGTACACAACCCACACCACTGTCCTCTGCACGGTGGGAAGACTGTTAATTAGTCTATCCCATGGCGGGATAGCCTCTGGACTAAGTGCAATGTGGGCGACTCCCTTCATTAGAGAATTTTCTCCTTCTCTGACCTTGTCTGGGGAATTCTAAGCCCCCTTCCCACCCACATATATGCTTCTACCTGAGGAATGTCAAGTAGCCTCAATTAGATTATAGGACCAATCTCCTTTCTCCTGACAAACACCTGTTTAGCCAGCACCTGAGATTTCCTGAAATGCTTCCTCATGCTAATGAGGCATTCCAGGTACCCTAGGCCCGCAGCCAATGCCCTTTGCCTATCCCGGATGTCTCTGCCGTCAGTCCCTGCAAACTTTATGAGCCTTCAATCATCCTACGTGAAGTTCATCTATCTACTGACTTCGGGTTCCGGAGTGGTTTATTCACTGTACGTACTCACGTACTCACAGGGCTTCTGAACTCTTGTCTCTCCTCCCACTGCCCATGTAGATTAGCAGAGAGACCCACAATGCTCTGCTCCTCTCTGCTCACCTCCACTGCTTCAGTCCTCCTCCGACTTCAAGGCCCAAAGAGACTGGTGGGGTTCTGCCATTACAAATGCATTCTTCGGCCGCTTGTTCTTCGTGTCTTGTCTGTTAGTATTTGTCCTCACGTGGGAGAAAGATCATCTGCTGATATATTCACATACTGGGGATCCTGGGTAGTGAAGAGCCCAGAATAATTCCAGGCACTGGTCTGCCACCCCCATCTTACTGCATGTAAACCCTGCATTCTTTTTAGTGCACTCTTTTCAGCTGCAGTAAAACCACCTGGCCTGCATGAGTCCCATAAAGGTTGAGATAAGACCACTGTCTAAGAGTAGCCTTGGGCCTGTACCAACATCCTGCTATCTGCCACACCTGCAGAACTAACCCTCAATTTACGAATTCCTTCTTTACTGTCCCCTGAACATCTGCTTGTGGGCTTTTGCTTCAAGAGGAGCCTGCTCTCGACCTTTCAAGGTGGTTGTGTCAGCTCCTGAGACTGAGGCTACCCTAACAGGTTAGAAGTATTTAAAGTTGCTTTTGATTTTTTTTTCTGACTTTAGTGGTTCTTTCCTCATTATTTGCGGGCCCTGTGACCCCAACAGGTAGCATATCTTTCCAGATATTGTGGGCTAGTGTCAAGGATCAGGGATGGGCTATAAGAGGGGCCACTCTGAGGGGAGGACAGGGAGGGATTCTGGGGCAGGACAGGACAGGACAGGAGCCGCACACAGCTGAGAGAGGCCCACAGAAAGGAGGGACATCTGGGTCTGCCATGAGATTCAGTGGAGTCTCTAGGCAGTAAGGCCTGAGAGGGAGGACAGTTTCCTGCTTTATGGGGAAGTATCTTGTGGAATTTTAAATTGAGTGAAGTTTCATATACTTTCCAAGTTCTGAATCCAGCTAGAGGTTAAAAAAAAAAAAGTCAAAATTCCATAAAGCCTTCGTGTGAACAATTTGGTTTTGCTCAGAAATGCTAAGTTATAGCACGTTACCTGAGCATTTTCCTGGTGAGAGAATAATTTAAAGTACATATAATACCAAGTGCTTTCTTTTATATACCCATCTTAATGAATCCATTGCTTCTTTATAGTCTTTTTCAAAATATTTTCTTGGGGCTGGTGAGATGGCTCAGCGGTTAAGAGCACTGGCTGCTCTTCTGAAGGTCCTGAGTTCAAATCCCAGCAACCACATGGTGACTCACAGCCATCCGTAATGAGATCTGACGCCCTCTTCTGGTGTGTCTGAAGACAGCTTCAGTGTACTTATTTATAATAATAAATCTTTGGGCCTGAGCGAGCAGACTGACTGGAACAAGCAGGGTTGACCAGAGTGAGCAGAGGTCTTAAAAAAGTCAATTCCCAACAACCAGATGAAGGCTCACAACTATCTGTACAGCTACAGTGTATACTCATATGCATAAAATAAATAAATCTTTAAAAAATATTTTTTAATGTCACTAATTATTTCCCTTTGAAACATAAAAAATATATTTTCCAAACTTAATGAAAATAAATGAAAACTTGGAAATCTTTTAGCTGATGGTTGTTAAGTCATAAAGCACATAAAATGTGCAGTTACTCTGGTTGTTAAGTCTAATTTTCTACAGTAACCTGGTGGCCATTTGCTACAATAATCATGCAGGGGTGGCCTAGGGATGATAAAGATACTTTATTTCTGGTCTGAGCTTTTTCCTGACAAAGCCTATTATTGCACTAGAAAAATTATTTGACTCTGGGCGGTGGTGGCACACGCCTTTAATCCCTGCTGCACTTGGGAGGCAGAGGCAAAAAGATTTCTGAGTTCGAGGCCAGTCTGATCTAGAGAGTGAGTTCCAGGACAGCCAGGGATACACAGAGAAACCCTGTCTCGAAAAAACAAAAACCAAACCAAAACAAAACAAAAACCCCAAAAACAAAAGAAAAACTATTTTTGATTAATAATTTACTAAAAAAATTGACCAGAAATATGGAAATGTAAAATGTATTCATTGTCAACTGAACATACCTATACACATAGTGAGGTTCCCTACATACAAAACAAGACAATTTCACTAGATCATCTCTAACATTTCTAATTCTACATTTCTATGAATCTTTGATAACACATCTAATCTTAGCGACTTTCTATGATATTCACGCTGGGCTCAAGCTACTAACTCTGACAACCTTAACTTCCAGAGTATCTGGGATTAGAAATGTGCCTTACCGTGCTGTGATTCCAAAATTGTGTTATTTGAATTATTTATATTGAACAAGGAGGAGTGTAGTACTAAATACTTAAAATTCTGAGCCTGGGGCTTCTACCCTGCCTTGATCATTGAGTTCCTGGATGAAAGACACACACAACCTTTATATATTTAATAAGCCTTGATCAGCACAGTAGCTGGGCAGCTGCCCACCTTCCTTGCTGTTAGAATCTATTTTCCTATTGATAACCCCTAGTTCTTACTTACTATTTACTACTGTGTTGGGCAGTCCTCAGGGTCACATTTTTTATGGCTCAGCTAACTCATGGAAGCTCTCCTTTCTCTTCTCCTGCATGTTCTTTTTCTTCTTCCTTTTCTCTGACCCCAAGCTCTCAAAACCTAAACCCCACTTATGGCTCTTCTGCCCAACTATTGGCTGTTGGCATCTTTATTTACCAATCACAATTAAATTGGGGCAGGCTCACAGGTCTTGGAGGAATTAAAAGACAAAACCCAGTGTAGGAGAATGACAGGGCTGATAAGTGGGAGAGGGTGGAGTGGCAGGCATGGGGAGGGGGGAGGCAACAGGGGTTTGTTCTTGTTGTTTTTGATTGTTCATTAAATATTATTTAGAAAATAAAAAAAAAAAAAACCTCGACAGGGGAGAAGTGAAGTGGAAACTTAAGGGTTCTTTGGAAAGTCAGTTGGATGATGTTTTGCTGGGGCAAAGAGGTGAAAGTCGACACCGGTGTGAAAGGTTCAGGCCGAGGACAAGTGAAGGAATGTTTTCCTGAAGCAGAAACAGGAGAGAGGATGTTCTGCTAAGGCAACCACGTGAAAAGACGTGATGAAGGAGTCTTTGCTAACAACACACGTGTGTTGGTCTGCCTTGCACTTCACAGTTGAGCTGCATTTGTTGGGACTTCATAAAGAGAAAAGCATCAAAAAACTTACGGTGGTCTACTGCAGTTTCCTGCTGCTTCTGTGGAGTCTGGCTGGTTGGGTGCACGGGCTGAGGCAAAGCATGTGGAGGACACGTGATATTTGGAGGGTAGGTATAAACAGGACTCGAAGGAGTGACGGAGACGGAGCTTGGTACAGCTAGCTTTACATTGCTTGTGGGTCTCCTGTCTTCATTGATCTTCATTTTTCTGAGAGAGGCACAGCTAAGAACCTCTCCTGATGTTCCTGTTGGTCCCTCCTGCTGACTTGAGCCTAGGCTGAGGCCTGGCTGTGCTAGGTCCTTTCTCAACTCTACCGATCTGGACTGCTAGTATATCCATGAACTGTTTGTGAGTGGATCGAGCTGCCATTGCCTGCTGACCTGTGAATTGAACTGCGGATTTCCAGACAACACAGACAGGAGCTGCTCCAAAGGACCTTTCTAAACAGATCCACTTCCCCCACTGTATCCTTTCTTTTCCATTACTTCTGGTGGGTGGTGGGCTACAAGGGAGGACGAAGCCTTAAAAACCATCATTAAAAATAGGTTAGAAAAGTTAAAGTTACATAGAAGCGTTTTCTTTTACTTGAAAACTCATTTTTTTTTTTTTTTTTTTTTTTTGCTGGAGATGTAGATAATAGCCACTAGCCAGAAAAGACATAAAGTTCTGCCAGCTCTTGTCTTGAATATATTTTGCAGATGTACTGTTCTGCATTTACACAGCATGTTTGTATTGAACAGCACATTGTTCGGCATGGGCGTAGAGAGAGAGAGGATGGAAAGGGACCTAGAAACAGTTGCTTTTGGTGATGATCTGTTCTATGGAACTGTGAGTGAAATAAATCCTTCCTCCTCAAGTTGCTTCTGGTCATGATGTTTCATCACAGCAATGTTACCCTAACTAAGACAGATAAACAGTATAAATATAAACGCCTCTGAATAAAAAAAAAAGGCAAGCCAATGAATACTAGATAAATTTGTAAGGAGGATCATTTGAAGTAAAAACAATACCTTAATTTCAAGGTTTAGGAGACGCTCAGTATATACTTAATGTTAACAAAAATGTTAATGATTTGGACACATTTATAAAAATGTTGATCCATGGTCATTTATTGCACTGGGAATATTATAGTGAATAGGATTGTGGGGATATTGGATCATTTAAGAAGCAGGAGGCGTTACAGGAGATGTTCATCTACCTAGTGCCTTTGGCTTGGTGTTAGGATCTTTTGGGAAAGGAATGTTGGGCCATACTTCCATATACAAGGGGACCAGGGTCATGGTTCTCACTGCAGGGAGATAATTTAGAAAATGATAACTGGGGTTGGTGGCATGGATCACTAATCTTAGCACTTGAGAGTCTGTCACAGGAGGATCTTAAATTTGAAGGCAGCCTGGGCTACAGAACAAGTTTATGACAAGTTTTGACTATATAGTGAGAAATTTTCTCAAAATCTCTACAAAGTATGCCCCTCCCCCAGCACTTGTATTGTATACACACATCATAAGAGAGTCAATGTCTTAGTTTGGGTTGTGAAGAGACACCGTGACTAAAGCAACTCTTTTTTTTTTTTAAAAAAAGATTTATTTATTTTATGAGTATGAGTACACTATAGCTGTATAGATGGTCGTGACCCTGCTCGCTCCAGGCTGTCTTCAGACAGCACCAGAAGAGGGCGTCAGATCTCATCACGGATGGTTGTGAGCCACCATATGGTTACAGGGATCCAAACTCAGGACCTTTGGAAGAGCAGTCAGTGCTCTTACCCGCTGAGCCATCTGGCCAGCCCCACTAAAGCAACTCTTATAAAGGCAAACATTTAATTGGGGCTGGCTTACAGTTTCAGAGGTTCAGTCCATTATCATAGCAGAAAGCATGGCAGCATGCAGGCAGGCATGGTGCTGGAGAAGGAGCTCAGAGTTCTACATCTTGATTGAAAGGCATCCAGAAGGAGACTGTCTTCTACAGGCAGCCAGGAGGAGGGTCTATTTTACATTGGGCAGAGTTTGAACACAGGAAACCTCAAAGCCCACCCCAACAGTGATGCACTTCCTCCAACAAGGCCACACCTCCTAATAGCACCACTTCCTACAGGCCAAGCATTAAACACATGAGTCTGTTGGGTCCAAGCCTACTCAAACTACCACAGTGAGTCACCAGAAAGGACTAGTGAGTGACAATGGCCCCCACAGGCTCAAATATTTGCATGTTTAGTTCCCAGCTGGTAAACTATTTAGAAGGGTTAGGAAGTGTGGCTTTGTTGGAGTGGGTGTCAGGAGAGGCTGAGTTAGCCATGAGGAGCAAGCAAGTAAGTAGCACCTCTCTATGGTCTCTGCATCAGCTTCTGCCTCCAGGTTCAGTGCGAGGACTGGGCAAGAGAGGGCAGAGGTTCCTCCATCTTGTATTCTTGCTGAGGGCATTTCGTGTTAAACTATAATTTGGTCTCCTTGATAGGGAACCATGGAAAATTACCCAACTGTGTTCTAGACCCTGAGGCCAAGATGCCTAGGTAACTTATCTTAGCTTCTGTTAACCATCTACTTGTGCAAATCTGCCCCTCCAGATAACCTCCCCACGCAGCTGCCAAGAGATAGACGGTTTTGCCTTTAAAAGCTTGTTCTAAATGTTTGGGGCTATACTTGGGTGCCGGTTACCTTAGCATAGTGCTAGCTGGCTGGAATAAAGACTTTCAGTTGTCTGTAAACTGTGTCTGAGTGGTCATCTCTGGTGGTCTTCCTGTAACAGTGTGTCTCTCATGTCTAGAAGGAACCCCAAATGATGGTCTTGGCTCAGCTCACATCCTTGGACTATAGAAGGACTATTGTTGATCACTCTCATAATTCCTCAGGTTTTCATCTGTTAGGAAGAGCCACTTCCCTATTGACATGTACCTATGGTGAATACCAAAGATACCAGGCCTGCAAGCCCCCTTTACCTAAATTTCCAGGTTGTTACAGTTCACAGGGCCCCCTACCCCTGCAACTGTCTTTTTCCTTCATGACCTATGAGTGAGGCTTTCCCCTGCTCCCTCTCTTCTCTCTGCTCCCTGTCCCTTGCCAGTCTGCCTCTCTCCTCTCTGCCCCAGAGAGATAGCCATGGCTGCTTTGGACTTTCCAAAAAGGCCTCTAGCTATTCTCCCTCTCATATCTATAATTAAAAACCTTCTTCCCTGGGCTGGAGAGATGGCTCAGTAGTTAAGAGCACTGACTGCTCTTCCAAAGGTCCTGAGTTCAAATCCCAGCAACCACATGGTGGCTCACAACCATCTGTAATGAGATCTGACACCCTCTTCTGGTACAGTGTACTTACATATAACAATAAATAAATCTTTGGGCTGGAGCAAGCAGAGGTCCTGAGTTCAGTTCCCAGCAACCACATGATGGCTCACAACCATCGGTACAGCTACAGTGTACTCATATACATAAAATAAATAAATAAAAACAACAACAAAAACCTTCTTCTCATGCATGGATTGGTCTGCTCTGTGCTTCCCCTGTTCCCTTGCTGTAGTGTGACTGACCGACCAAGGTTCACACCTTTAAAGAAAGTTGACTCTTCCTTTTCCAGAAGCCATCAAGTATCAATAGCTTCTCATCGAGGAGTCAGGGTTTGTAAGCACCCAGCTTGCTGTATTTGTTGACTAGATTGATCTTTTGCAAGTCTTGTGTAGTCAGCCACAGATGTGTGCAGAGGTCTTGTCATGTCCAGAAGGCACTGTTTTTCTCTGGTCCTCTCTGATCTCTAGTTCTTGGTCCTTTTGCCCTCTCTTCCTCAATGGTTTCCGAGCCTTTGAGAGAGGAGGTAAGACACACATAATCCCCTTTGTGACTGAATACTCCACAGATGCTTATGCTCTGTCCTCAGACCAGTTGTGAGCTTCTGAGTTAACCACTGCCCTTGGTATAAAGAAAGTTTTCTGATGAGGTTTCGAGAATGTGGATATAGAGATAAGAATCTGGAGAACAACTTGGTACGTGTCCATTCAGCCAAATAATCCACACCTGGGGCTGTAGACTCCCTGACCATGGGCTCCACACCTGGGGCTGTAAACTCCCTGACCATGGGCTCCACACCTGGGGCTGTAAACTCCCTGACCATGGGCTCCACACCTGGGGCTGTAAACTCCCTGACCATCCTGCACGTCACCTTTTGGTACTATGAAAAGTTAGATAGCAGGGAGGAAGCATCTAAGCCAGTACCAACTTGATTTCTGTATGCACCATGGCCAAAGTACGTGGTGTCTTCAGCAATTGCGTCTTCAGCGGTGGTTAACTCAGAAGCTCACAGCTGGTCTGAGGACAGAGCATAAGTATCTTGTCATAAAGTTGGTGGACCGCCAAGACCAACGGCAATAGCCTGTATTGTCTGGGTTTCTCTAGGACACCTCTGAACAATAAATTGAGAAGTATTTTACAATTGGCACTGGACTTTTTATTGGGCAACTTATGGCTTCTGGGAGGATCACTATCCCCTATGTAGGGGAATTTAAATCAAACTCTTTTATATGAATTCATAATATAGGTAAACATATGCATATATTTTATAAGCTTTCTAAACATATGCATATATTACATATATAACTAGGCTTCCATATAGCATTCTCCAACATCCTTAGGGTTAGTCAGTCTTTAATCGGATCCTCTTCCTTCCTGCCATTCCCACTCACATCTACCTCCTCTTACAGTCCTATTACTCCCTTCTCCACCAATGATCCATTTCTAGTTTCCTGGCTTGTCTGAGGACTCTAAGTTAAATGCACACATTTAAGGATTCAATGCCAAGACCCACATATCAGGGAGGGCATGGAATGTTTGACTTCCTGGGTCTGAGTTACCTCATTCAGTGTAACGAGAAACAAAATTTGAAGTTTCAAAGTTACGACATTGTAAATTAAAAAGGAATAGTAGATGTAGCATCACATACCTGTAATTCTACATAACCTGTAGCATGTGGGAGGCGATGGGATGAGGAGTCTGAGATCAAGACCAGTCTACAAAAACCAGCAAGTAAGCAAGCAAACAATAATCGATTACTTGCAGAAAGTAAATATTCAATTACTTTATACTTTTGTGTCATTGCTAAATTTTATGTTATGCTTTGAAAACTTCTATACCAAGGAATCACTTTTGCTTTATATTTTATTTACATTGTATTCATAACTATTTTTTAATTATTGGTTCATAGTTACCAGTAGACAAATAGCTTCCTGTGTTCCTTTCAGACTCTTGATAAACTAGAATGAATGTTGGCTTGCCTTTGGTGAGTGATCTCTACAGCTGAGAGATAAACACAACTTTGTCAGTTTCAAATCACTAAGCATAGCTATAGTAGCAGATCCACATTGGATTCAATAATATTAATCAGAAAATAGCCTTCTTTCCTGCTACTAAGTTGCCCAATAAAAAGTCCCTACACCTGGGCTTTGGACATTTCTGACACCACTATTAGGTTTTTAAACTGACCATCATGAAGAGGTAAAGAGTAAAGAAAGGTTCATTCTAAGCCACTATTCTAATCTTACTTTCTACGATTTAACATATGCACTCCTCCGTAAGTTCTGTCCCTGTTTGTTTTATGGATTACTGTTGTGAATTGGTTGGGGTTGTTCATTTTTCTTTAATCCTCTCCCACTCCCTGGCTACTGCTGTGTCTTGTCTTTCACTGACTGGGGTAGGGAGTTGGGGGGGGGGTTTGTGAGAACTACAGTGTTTAAATGGGAGTCAGGAATCATGGGCCTTGGAATTAGATAGCTAATTATGCCAGCTTTCTACGGCTGTAACAGAATACCCGAGGACATTGACTTAAAAGGAAGAAACTTTGTTTTATTCAGTTTCAAAGGTTCAATCCATGGTTACTTGATCTTGTGCCCCTGAGCCTGTGGTGGCATAGTATATCACATACATAGTGAAATGCATTGGATAGAGTGTGTGTGTGTTTGTGTGTGTGTGTGTGTATGTGTCTGTCTGTCTGTGTGTGTATGTGTGTGTGTGAGTGTGTGTGTGTCTGTGTGTGCATGTGTATATATGTGTGTGCGTGCGTGTGTGTGTATCTGTGTGTGTGTGTGTCTGTGTATGTATGTGTGTATGTGTGTGTTTGCGTGTGTGTGT